>RXID01019208.1:0-19978 GCA_005019695.1 Trichopus zeylanicus subsp. travancoricus
AACTACTCCTACTTCTGTTAATACTATTGCTACTACTACTACTGTTAATACTCACACTACTGCTATGGCAACTACTACTACTCAACTACTACCGTTGTAGCTGCAACTACTACTACTACTGCTGCTACTAATATTGTTGTTACTACTACTCCTAATACTAGTACTACTACTACAACTATTGCAGCTGCTGCTACTGCTACTACTACTACTAGTACTACTACTACTCTACTACTACTACTACTGCTAGTGCTATTGCTCCTACTATAAATACTACTACTACAACTGCAGCTACTGCTATAGTTACTACTGCTACTTCTGCCAGTAGTACTACTACTACTATTATTGCTAATAGTACTGGTACTACTTCTACAACTACCACTACTAGTACGACAACTGCTAGTGCTGCTACAACGGATGCTTCTGCTAGTAATGCTACAACTAGTACTACTACTACCACTACTACTACTGATGCTACTGCTACTAATACTGCAATTACTTCTCCTACTACTACAGCTGCTGCTACTACGTCTACTACAATTGCTACTATTGCTATTACTACTGCTAGTACTATGGCTATTACTACTGCTACTGCAACTACTACTTCTGTTACTACTAATACTACTGCTCTTGCAACTATTACTTATGTTACTACTAATACTACTACTACTACTACTAATACCACTACCCCCTTCTACCATTATAATCATTGCTACTACAACTAGAACTGCTATAACTATTGCTACTACTTCCCCTACTTCTACTACTTCTTCAAATACTACTATTTCTACAACAACAACCACTACTACTACTACAACGACTACGACTACAGCTACTACTACTCCTACTACAACAACTAAAACAAGAACACAATCCCCATCACGACTACTACTACTGCTACAACTACTCATACTACTTCTACTCCTGCTACAACTACTCACTACTACTACTACTACTTTACTACAACAGCTACTGCTAGTACTACTACAACTATTGCTACTGCCAGTACTACTACTGCTGCTGCGGCTGCTACTACTACTGCTACTACTACTACTGCCACAACCATACTACTGCTATTGCTACTCCAACTACTTCTCACACTACTGCAGCGATAGCTACTACTACTACTACTACTGAGAATGCTACTTTTACTACTATAGCAACTACTACTACTAGTTCCACTATTTTTGCAACTACGGCTACTACTACTTTTAATACTAGCATTCCTGCTGCAACTACTACTACTACTACTACTGGCACTACTATTGCTACTACTGTAGCTACTACTACTACCACAATGACTACAACTGCTACTACTACCATTACTACCGCTACTACTACACCAACTTCTTCTCATGCTCCGACAGCTACTGCTACTGCTACTACTACTAGTACAACTACTACTACTACTACTACTGCTACAACTGCTACTACTACTACTTCTCCTACTACTACCACTTCTACTACTACTACTACAACTTCCCTTATAATAACAGATACTACTACTTCTCCTGCTACCACTAGTGCTACTACTACTTCTACTACTACGACTACTACTACTACAACAACAACAAGAAGTAGAAGAACAACTACAACACCTACTACTGCTACTCCGATTGCAACTACTAATACTACCACAACTACTACTGCTGCTGCTGCTACAACTACTACTACTACATCTACTACTACTGCTACTACTACATCTACTATTACTACTACTACTACTACTACTACTACTACTTCTACTACTACGACTACTACTACTAAAACAACAATAAGAAGAAGAAGAACAACTACAACACCTACTACTGCTACTCCCATTGCAACTACTAATACTACCACAACTACTACTGCTGCTGCTGCTACAACAACTACTACTACATCTACTACTACTGCTACTACTACATCTACTACTACTACTACTACTACTACTACTACTACTACTACTACTACTACTACTACTACTACTACTACTACTACTACTGCTGCTGCTGCTGCCACCACTACTAATAGTACTACTTCTATGATTACTTCTACTACAACAACTACTACTACTTCTCCTACAATTATAACTACTACTACTACTGCTATTTCTCTTATAACAACTACTATTGCTAGCACTACAACTGCTGCTGCTGCTACTACTACTACAACTCCTCCTTCTACTGCAACTACTACTTCTACTGCGACTACTACTGTTACTGCTACTATTACTACTACTATTGTAGCTATTTCTCATATAACTACTACTATTAGTATAACTGCAACTACTATTGCTACTGCTGCTACGCCTACTACTACTAGTACTACTACTTCTCCATCCTCCTCTTTCTACTACTATTGCTACTAGTGCTCCAACTATTACTTCTCCTACTACTACCACTTCTACTACCACTACTACAACTTCCCTCATAATAACAACTACTACTACTTCTCCTACTACCACTAGTGCTACCACTACTCTACTACTACTACTACAACAACAACAACAACAACTACTACTACTACTACTACTGCTCCCACCACAACAACTAATACTACCACTACTACTACTACTACTATTGCTACGACTGCTAGTACTACATCTACTACTACTGTTGTTGCTACTACTATGACTACTTCTACTACTACTACTACTACTACTACTACTACTACTACTACTACTACTGCTGCTGCTGCTGCTGTTAGTAATAGTACTGCTACTAATAGTACTACTTCTACAACTACTTCTACTACAACTACTACTACTACTTCTCCTACTACTATAACTACTACTACTACTACTATTTCTTCTACAACTACTACTATTGCTACAACTACTGCTACTGCTAGTACTACTGTTGCTGCTACAACTCCTGCTACTACTGCTACTATTGCTACAACTCTTGCTACTACTGCTACTACTACTTCTACTGCGACTACTACGATTGCTGCTGCTACTACTACTGTTGCTACTGTAGCTATTGCCCCTATAACTTCTACTATTAGTATAACTGCAACTATTAGCTCTAGTATTACTATTTCTGTTACTACTATGACTACTACTGCTAGCACTATTATTACTACTACTATTGCTACTACTACAATTTCTATTTCAACTATTATTGCTACTACTACATGTAATGCTTCTACTACTATTACCACTACTGCTACTACAACAACCACTACTACTGTTACTACTACTACTACTACTACTACTATTACTATTAATGCTAGTTCTACTGCTGCTACTGCTATTGATACTACTGCTACTACTACTACCACAACTACTGCAACTTCTCCTACGATAACAACAACTATTACTACTACTGCTACTACTACCGCTAGTGTTGCAACTACGAATTCTACTTTTACTATTACTTCTGCTATGGCTACTACTTCTACTTCTACTACTCCTACTACTGCCGCCACCACCACTACTTCTTCTTCTTCCACAGCTACTACTACAACTACTACTTCTCCTACTGCAACTACTAATACAACAACAACTACTACCACTACTAATATTCATACTGCTGCTACTACTACTGCTACTGCTAGTCCTACTACTACGACTACTACTACTACCTCTACTTCTACTACTACCTCTACACCTGCTGCTACTACATCTACCACTAATTCTACTACCACTGCTACTACTCCTCCAACTAATACTATTACTGCTAATGTACAATTGCTACTACTACTACTGCAAATACTACTACTACTCCTAGTCCTACTACTATTACTTCAACTACTGCTGCTGCTATTACTTCTAATACAACTACTACTACACCTACTACTGCAATTGCTACTACTGCTCCCACTGGTATTACTACTACTACTACTACTGCAATTGTTGCTGCTACAACTGCTACTACACTATTACTACGGCTACTGCTGTAACTATAGCACTTCCTACTACTACTACTATACTATAGCTCCCACTGCTAGAACCCCTACTACTACTACTACTAATACTTCTGCTACTGCTACTACTGCAACAACTTTTACTATTGCTACTGCTGCTCCTACTGCTACTCCTACTATTACTACAGCTACTACTGGTACAAGCACTTCTACTTGTACTTTTACTAGTATCACTACTACTATTACTAATACTGCTACGTCTACTACTAAGACTACTACTACTACTATTATTACTACTACCACTACTACTACTAATACCACTAGTACTAGTATTTCTACTAGTGCTACTAATATTACTACTTCTACTACAATGACTACTACGTCTACTACTACTTCTCCTACAACAACAATAACTACTACTACTAGAACTTCTCCTACAACTCCTACTACTGCTACTACTACTGCTACTACAGACACTATTGCTACTGCTACTACTACTACTCCTACTACTACTGCTGCAGCGGCTACTACTACTATTATTGCCGCTACTACTACTACTACTGCTACTACTACTTCTATTGCTACTACAACAACAACTACTATTATTGTTACTAGTACTACTACTACTTGTACCACTACTGCGGCTGAAGCTACTACTACAACCACTACTACTGGTACTACTACTGCCACTGCTGGTACAACTGCTTGTACTACTAGTCCTACTATTGCTGCTACTACTACTACTACTACTGGTACTACTACTGCCACTGTTGGTACAACTGCTTGTATTACTACTCCTTCTATTGCTGCTACTACTAGTACTACTTCTACTACCATTAATGCTGCTACTTCTCTCTCAATTACTATTATAGTACTACTACTACTACAACTGCTACTAATACTGCTATTGCTTCTACAACTACCATTACTAGTACGATAACTACCACTACTACTACTGCTACTACTAATACTATTACTACTAGAACTGCTACTACTACTGCTACTTCTCCTACAACTACTACTACTTTCGCTACTACTTCTCCTACTACTACCACTACTACTGCTTCTACTGCTGCTACAGCGGCTACAACTACAGCTACTATTGTAACTACTTTTGCTACTACTGCACCTATTGCTACAGCTACTTGTACTACTACTATAATTACGACTAACACTACTGCTGCTACTACTACTGCTTCTATTACTACTACCATTGCTGCTACAACTACTACTCCTACTTCTACTACTTCTGCCATTGCTGCTACAAATATTGCTCTTACAGCTATTGCTACTACTTCCCCAACTTCTACTACTTTTGCAACTACTACTGCTATGGCTACTACAGCTTCTAAAACAACAACAACTACTACTACTACAACAACAACAACTACTCCTCCTCCTCCTCCTCCTCCTCCTCCTACTACTACTAATACTACTATTAGTACTACTACTTCTACAATTCCTACAACTACTACTACTAGTACCACTACTAAGACTACTCCTCCTCCTCCTCATCCTACTACTACTGCTACTATTACTACTGCTACAACTGCTACTACTACTTCTACTACATCTACTACTATAACTACTAGTAGTTATACTACTACAACTACTACTGCTACTGCGACTATGGCCACTATGACTACTGCTTTTGCACTGCTACTTCTATTACCACTACCACTACTACTACTGCTACTACTACTACTATTACCACTACTGCTACTATCCTTACTACCACTACTACTACTACCACTACTACTTGTCCAACTACTACTACTGCTATAACTGCTACTACTACTTCTACTACATCTACTACTATAACTACTAGTAGTAGTACTACTACAACTACACCTATTGCGACTATGGCCACTATGACTACTGCTTCTACACTACTACTTCTATTACCACTACCACTGTTACTACTGCTACTTCTACTACTATTACCACTACTGCTACTACCGCTTCTACACTACTACTACTACCACAACTACATGTCCCATTACTACTACTACTACAATTGCAACTTTTCGCACTACTACAACTACTGCTAAGACTACAACTATGACAAATATTGCTACCACAACTACTTCTTATATTACCACTATCTTAGCTACTACTACTGCTACCACTACCACTACTGCTAATATACTACTACTACTACTTCTGCTACAAATACTACAAGTATTACTCCTAGCGATGCAGCTACTAATGTTACTACGAGTACTACAACAACAACAACCACTACTACCACTACTACTACTGCTACTACAGCTACTACTGCTGCTACCACTAATACTGCTACTACTACTACTACAACTTCAACTTGTACTATCTCTGCTACTATTGCAGCTATTATACTATTACTACTACTACAACTACTACTCCTACTCCTACTACTATTACTTATATTACTAGTACGATTACTACCACCACCACTACTACTACTACAACAACAACTACTACTTCTACTTCTACTAGTACCACTGCTGCTGCTGCTGCTAGTGCTACTGTTAATGCTACTGCTGCTACTATTACTACTACTTCTGCTACTATTATTGCTACTACTACTGCTATGACTAGTGTTGCAGCTATTACTGGGCTACGTGTGCTATTGCTATCTCTACTACTACTAGAAGTACTACTGCTACTGCTACTACTACTACTACTACTACTACTACTACTACTACTACTACTACTACTACGAATACTACTACTGTTACTACTACTTCTGTTACTTCTACTTCTGTTACTTCTACTAGTGCTACTACTACTGCTACTACAATTATTACTACTACTACTACTGTTGTTACTGCTGCTACTCTATAACAGCTACTACTATTACTGCTAGTACTACTGCTACTACTTTTGCTACTACTAATACTGCTACTACTACTCCTATTGCAACTACTACTGCTATTGCAACTACTACAACTACTACTACTACCTCTATTGCTACTACTACTACCACTAATACTACTGCTACTACTACTTCTACTATTACTACTACTATTACTACTACTTCTACTATAACTACTAACGCTGTGACTACTGCTACTACGGCTGCTACTACTACTACTACTACCACTACCACTACTGCAATTACTACTAATACTACTAGTACTACTACTAGTACTGCGACTATAGTAGCTGCTACTACCACTACTTCCATACCTATTGCTACTACCACTGTAACTTCAGCTACTACTGCTACCACTACTACTACTACTGCAACTACTACTACTATTACTTCTACTACTGCAACAAATGTTTCTGTTGCTCCTACTATTACAATTGCTACTGCTACGACTACAACTAGTACTACTGCTACAACTTCAGCCACTACTACTATTGCTACTACTACTGCTACAATTACTACTACTACTAACTACTACTACTACTACTGCGATGACTACTATTACTAGTAACTACTACTACTTCTGCTGCTACTCCTCCTCCTCCTCCTCCTCCTCCTCCTAATACTACTACTACTACTATGACTACTACTATTGCTGCTGCTGCTTCTCCTACTGCTATTACTACCACTACTACAACTACTATGGCTGCTACTTCTGCCACTGCTGCTACTACTACTGCAACTACTACCACTACTGCTACTACTACAACTACTAATACTGCCAATACTACAGCTACTACTGCTGCTGCTACTAAAGCTACTACGACTGCAACTTCTGCTACTATTGCTAATATAGCTACAACTGCTATTGCAACTATTATTGCTACTATGGCTACTATTGCAACGACTTGTACTACCGCTACTAAAACTGTAACAACTTCTATTACTGCTACAACTACTACTACTTCTACTACTACAGCTACCGCCAGAACTACCACATCTCATAATACTACCAAGACTGCTACTATAGTTGCTTCTACCACTACTGCTATAACAATTACGGCTACTGCTACTATAACTACACCTACTGCTACTACTACGTCTACTGCTACTTCTGTTACTACTTCTACTACTACTCCTATAAATACTGTTGCTACTACTACCGCTACTGCTACTACTGCAACTACCACTAATACTACTATTGCTACAACTGCTACTTCTTTTACAATTACTACTACTCCTACTACAATAATTGCTACCACTTCTACTACTGCAACAACTATAACCACTGCTGCTACTCCTCCTATTTCTACTACTATTCCTACTGCTACTGCTACTACCGCTATTACTGCAACTGCTGCACCAGCGACTACTACCACTACTACTACAGCTTCTACAACTACTATACTACTACTCCTAATACTAATATTTCTAAAACTGCTACTACTGTAATCACTATTACCACTACTAATACTGCAATACCTACTACTAATACTGGTACTTCTAAAACTACTACTACTGTAATCACTATTACCAATGCTAATACTGCAATACCTACTACTATTACTAATACTTCTAAAACTGCTACAATTGATACTACTACCTCTACTACTACTACTGCTGCTACTATTACTACAACCAGTTCGGCTAGTTTTGCTACTACTACGACTACTACCACCACTACTACTGCTATGACTAATACTATTACTACTACAATTTTAATTGCTACCACTACTCTTATTACTACTAGCACTACTGTTGCTACTGTTTCTACTACAACTTTAGCTACCACTATGACTACTACTACAGCGAATACTGGTACTACTACAACAACTACTGCCACACCCAGTTCTTTTACTATTACTACTACTGCTGCTACTACTACTATTGCTACTGCTACTACAACTACTACTACAACTACTACTAATACTGTTGCTGCTACTGCTTAGCTACTACTACTACAACTACTACAATTACTACTACTACAACTACTACTTCTATTGCTACTACCTTTACTACTACTACGGCTGCTGCTACTGCTACTACTACTGCTATGGCTACAACTACTAATACTATTACTACAACTGCTACTGTAAGTACTACTAGTAATAATACCACTACTGTTACAACAACTACTACTACTACTATTACTATTATAACTATTACTGCTACTACTTCTTCTACTTCAACCACTACTACTAATACTACAGCTAATACTACTACTACTATTACTACTACTACTACTACTACTACTACTCTTACTACTGCTACTTCTACTACTGCTACTTCTTCTACTACTACTACTACTCATACTACTACTAGTACAGTGCCTACCGCTACTAATGGTACTACTATTTCTACTGCTGCTGCTACAACTACTATTACTACCACTACTACACCTCCTTCAACCACTACTACTACTACTACTATGACTAATGTGATGATTGCTATTGCTTGCATTTCTAATACTACTTGTACTACTACTATTACTTTTGCTATGACTACTACTACCACGACTACTATTACTACAACTCAGACTATTGCTACTTCTACTACTATTATAACTACTACTGCTGCTACTACTACAACTACTATTGCTATTGCTACAACTACTCCTACTAATACTACTACTACTACAAATACTTTGGCTGCAGCAACTACGGCTACTACTACCATAACTACTACTACTACTGCTACTACTACTACTACTTCTACCACTACTACTCCTATTACCACAACTCCTACAACTAATACAAATATTACTACTATTGCTGCTGCTATTGCTGCTACTACTACGACGGCTACTACTACTACTACTATT
Organism: Trichopus zeylanicus subsp. travancoricus; assembly: GCA_005019695.1. Classification (NCBI taxonomy): domain Eukaryota; kingdom Viridiplantae; phylum Streptophyta; class Magnoliopsida; order Dioscoreales; family Dioscoreaceae; genus Trichopus; species Trichopus zeylanicus. The sequence continues at coordinate 9,522 of RXID01019208.1, forward strand.
GCTGCTTTTGCAACTACTACCACTAGTACTATTGCTACTATTTTTGCTACTGCTACTATTACTACCAGTGCTACTACTACAACTACTACTGCTACTATTGCTACTTCAGCTACTGCTTCTACTATTACTAATACTATTGCTACTACTGATGTTGCGACTACTACTCTGACTGCTACTAGTTCCCCTGCAGCTACAATAGCTACTACTACTGCTACTACTATTGCTACAGCCATTACTACTGCTACTACTGCTACTACTGCTATTGTTATTATTATTATTGCTACTACTTTCACTACTAAAACTTCTCGAACTACTACTACTTCTGGTACTACTGCTACTGCTACAATCACCGCTACTACTTCTACTACTACTATTGCTATTACTACTAATACCACTTTCGTTAATACTACTACTACTCCTGCTACTGCTACTACTTTTAGTGGTAGTTGCAGAAGCAGCAGCAGTAGTAGTTGTTGTTGTGGTTGTAGAAGTATAAGTAGGAGTTGTAGTAGAAGCTATAGTAGTAATAGTAGTAGTAGTGGTGGTAGCAGTTGTCATAGTTATGGTAGTAATAGTAGCAATGGTGGTAGCAGTAGTAAATAGCAGCAACAGTAGCCAAGTAAGTTAGTTAATAGTAGTAGTTAGTTGTTGTATCGTCGTAAGTAGCTTGTAGTAGTAGTAGTTAGTAGTATTAGTTATGTAGTAGTAGTAGTATTATAGTAGTAGTAGTAGTAGTACTATTCGAGTATTTAGTAGTAGTCGTACGTAGTAGTAGTAGTAGTAGTAAGTAGTAGTAGTAGTAGTAGTAAGAGTTAGTAGCGTTCGTTAGTAGTGTAGTAGTAGAGTAGTAGTAGTAGATATAGTAGTAGTAGTAGTAGTAGGAAGCAGTGCAGCAGCAACCTGCAAGCAGCCCGTAGTAGTAGTATTAGTGTTGTGTATTAGTAGTAGTAGTGTAGTAGTAGTAGTAGTAGTGTTGTTGTTGTAGCCATTAGTAGTAGTAGTAGTAGCAGTATTAGTAGTATTAGTAGTCGTATTAGTGGTAATCGTAATAGTAGTAAAGTATTTTAGTACGCTTTTTTATAGTAGTAATGTAGTGGTTTTGTTTGTAATAGACGTGTAGTTGTTAGTAGTAGTAGGGACAGCCAGTAAGTAAGAAGTAGAAGTTGTAGTAGTAGTAATTCTAGTAGTATTCAGTAGTAGTAGTTGTTCTAATAGATGTTGTACCGGTGGCGGTGGTAGTAGTAGCTACAGTTAGTAGTAGTAGTAGTAGTAGTAGTAGTATATAATAATAATATCGTACTAGTGGCAGTAGTAGTAGTTGTACTTGCAATAGCAGTAGTAGCAGAGTAGTCTCGCGATAGTAGCAGCTTAGTAGTAGCGGTAATAGCAGTAGTAGCAATAGTAGAAAAATAGAAGTATTTTTAGTTGTTTTAGTAGTTGGGGCAGTAGTAGTAGTAGTAGTAGTACCAAGAGTAGTAGTAGTGGCAGTAGAAGTAGCATCAATAATAATAGTAGTCTTAGTGCAACTAGTTGTCATAGTAGATATAGCAGTGGTAGTAACCGGAGGAGAATTAATTATAGTGGTAGTAGTAGCAGTAGTACTAGTATTAGTAATAGTAATAATAGTAGTACTAATAGCAGTAGTAGTAGTAATCGTTGTTGTTGTTGTTAGTATTAGTAGTAGGAGCAGTAGTTGTGGCAATAGTTGTTGCTAGTACTTGTTGTTATAGTAGTAGTAGAGGTAGCATTAGTAGTAGTAGTAGCTTTAGTAGTAGTAGTTGTAGTTGTTGTAGTAGGAGTAGGAGTAGTTCTTGTTGTTGTAGAGGTAGTTGTTGTCGCAATAGTATTAGTAGTAGTAGTAATAGTAGTAGTAGTATTAGCAATAGGAGTAGTTGTTGTAGTAGTAGTAATAGTAGTAGTAGTATTAGTAGTACTAATTGTAGTAGTTGTTGGAGTGGTCGTTGTGCTAGTAGTAGTAGTTGTAGTAGTAGTGTAGTAGTAGTAGTAGCAGTTGTTGTTTTAGTAGTAAGAGTTGTAAGAGTAGCAATAGGAATAGTTGTTGTAGTAGTAGTAGAAGTAATAGTAGCAGTAGCAGTAGTAGTAGTAGTAGTAGTAGTAGTAGTAGTTGTTGTTGTTGTTGTTGTAGTAGTAGTAGTAGTGGAAGTACTAGTAGCAGTAGTTGCAGTAGTAGTAGTAGTAGGAGTTGTAATAGTAGCAATAGTAGAAGTTGTAGTACTAGAGATAGTAGTAGTAGTATTATTTGTTGTAGTAGCAGTAGAAGTTGTAGTAGTAGTAATCATAGTAGTAGCAATTGTAGTTGTGTCTGTAGCAGTAGCGGTGATATTTTCAGTCGTATTAGGGGTCATATTTGTAGCACTAGTAGTAGTAGTTCCAATAGTTTTAGGAGTAGTATTAGTAGCAATTGTACTAGTAGTAGAAGTAGTATTAGTAGTAGTTGTAGTAGTATCAGTAATAGTAGTAGTAGTAGTAGTAGTAGTCGTAGTGCTAGTAGTAGTAGCAATAATAGTGGACGTAGTTGGTGTAGGAGTGTAGTAGGAGTAGTAGTAGGAGTAGGTCTACTAGTATAAGTAGTGGTAGGAGTAGTAGTAGGAGTTGGTGTAGGAGTAGGGGTATGAGCAAGACTAGTGGTAGTACTATTAGTAGTAGGAGTAGTATTGGTTGCAATCATACTAGTAGTAGAAGTCGTACTTGTAGTAGCAGTTGTAGTGGTAGTAGTAATAGCAGCAGTAGTAGTAGTAGTAGTCATAGTCGTACTAGTATTAGTAATAGTAGTAGTAGCAGTAGCAGATGTAGTAGTAGTAGAAGTAGTTGGACTAGGGGTAGCAATAGTAGTAGGAGTGGTGGAAGCCATACTAGAAGCAGTAGTAGTAGTAGCAATTATAGCAGCAGTAGTTGTATTCGTAATAGTAGCAGTTTTACAATTAGCAGCGACAGCAACAATAGTAGTATTAGTAGCGGTAGTAGTAGTTGTAGTTGTAGTGGTGGAAATAGTAGTAGCAATAGTAGTAGTTCTAGAAGTAGTAGTAGTAGTAGTAGTAGTAGTAGTCATAGTAGTAGTATTAGCCGTAGTTGTAGCGAAAGTAGTAGTACTAGGAGTGGTAGTATTAGCAGCAGTAGTAATACTAGTAGGAGTAATAGTAGTTGTAGAAATTTGGGTAGTTGTAGTAGTTGTCGTAGTAGTAGTAGTAGTAGTAGTAGTAGTAGTAGTAGTAGTAGTATTGGCAGTAGGGGTATTAGTAGTAGTAGTAGGAGCAATAGTTGTGGCAGTAGAAGTAGTTGTAGTAGTAGTACTAGGAGGAGTGCTAGTAATTGTTGTAGTTATTGGAGTAGTAGCAATGCTAGTAGTAGTTGTTATAGTAGTAGTGTAGTAGTAGTAGTTGTAGTAGAAGTAGTATTAGTAGCAGTAGTAGCTTTAGTAGTAGTAGTTGGAGTTGTAGTAGTAGGAGTAGGAGTAGTTATTGTTGTTTTAGAAGTAGTTGTTGTAGCAGCAGTATTAGTAGTAGTAGTAATAGTAGGATTAGTAATAGTAGCAATAGGAGTAGTTTTCGTAGTAGTAGTATTAGTAGCACTAATTGTAGCAATTTTTGGAGTAGCCGTTGTGCTAGTAGTATTTGTTGTAATAGTAGTGTAGTAGTAGTAGTAGTTGTTGTTGTTGTTCTTGTTGAAGTTGCAGGAGTTGTAGTAGTAGCAGTAGGAGTAGTTGTCATAGTAGCAGTAGTAATAATAGTGGTAGTAGCAGTAATAGCAGTAGTACTTTTTGTAGTAGTAGTTGTTGTTTTTGTTGTAGTAGTGGAAGTAGTAGTAGCAGTAATTGCAGTAGTAGTAGTAGTAGGAGTAGTAGTAGTAGCAATAGTAAAAGTTGTAGTAGTAATAGTAGCATTAGTAGTAGTAATAGTAGTATTAGTAGTAGTAATAGTAGTAGTTGTTTGAGTAGTAGTAGTGCTAGTAGTAGTTATTGTAGTAGTAGTGTAGTTTTAGTAGTAGTAGTATTAGTAGTAGAGGAAGCTACAGAAGTTGTAGTAGCAATAGTAGTAGTTGTTCCAATAGTTGTAGGAGTAGTAATAGTAACAATTGTACTAGTAGTAGTAGTATTAGTAGTAGTTGTAGTAGTATGAAAAGTAGAAGTAGTAGTGGTAATAGTAGTTGTGGTAGTAGCAATAATAGTTGTAGGAGTTGGTGTAGGAGTAGGAGTAGTAGTAGGAGTTCGTGTACGAGTAGAAGTAGAAGTAGGAGTAATAGTAGGAGTTAGTGCAGGAGTAGGGGTATTAGTAGTGGTAGTAGTACCATTAGTAGTAGGAGTAGTAATGGTAGTAGTAGTAGTAGTAGAAGTAGTAGTAGTCGTAGTAGTAGTAACAGTAGTAGTTGTAGTAGCAGAAGTAGTAATAATAGTAGTAGGAGAAGTAGCTATAGCAGTAGTAGCAGTAGTAGCAGCAGCAGCAATAGTATTGGTAATAATAGTAGTTTTACAATTAGCAGCGGCAGCAGCAGTAGTAGTATTAGTAGCTCTAGTAGTAGTTGTAGTCGAAGTAGTAATAGTTGTAGTACTAGGCGAAGTAGTAGGAGCAATAATAGTTTGAGCAACAACAGAAATAGTAGTAGTAGTAGTAGTAGTAGTGTTAGTACTAGCAGAAGTAGTAGCAGTATTGATAGCAATAGTAGCAGTTATAGCAGTAGCTGTAGTTGTAGTAATATTAGTATTACTACTAGTAGTAGTAGTAGCAGCAATTGTCATAGCATTAGTTGTAGCAGTAGTTGTAAGAGTAGCAGCAATAGTAGCAGTAGTAGCAGTAGTAGTTGCAATAGTTGCAACGGTGGCAGTAGTATTTATCGTAGTAGTAGCAGTAGCAGTAGAAGTAGTAGTATCTGTAGTAGTCGTAATAGTTGCAGCAAGAGTCGAGCTAGCAGAAGTAGTAGTAGTAGTAGTAGCAGCAGCTAGAGCAGAAGTACTAGTAGCAATAGTCACAGTAGGAATAGTTATAGTAGCAGTAGTAGGGGAAGTGGGATAAGTAGAACTAGTAGTAATAATAGCTATAGCTGTAGGAGCCGAAATAGTAGCAGTAGTAGTTGTTGTTGTTGTACTAGTGGTAGTAGTTGTTGTTGTCGTACAAGTAGCAGCAGCAGCAGGAGCAGCAACAGTAGTAGTAGTAGGGGTTGGAGTAGGAGTGGTAGTAGGAGTAGTAGCAGTTGCAGTTGTGGTAGTGGTAGTCATAGTAGCAGTAGTGGTAGTAGTAGTAGTTGGAGTAGTGGTTGTAGTAGTAGAAGGAGTTTTAGTAGTAGTTGGAGTTGGCATAGGAGTAGTAGTAGCAATAGTAGTGGTAGTGGTAAGAGTATTACTAGTAGCAGTCGTAGAAGCAGGAGTAAGAATAGTTGTAGTAGTTGTAGCATTATGAGTAGTAGCAGTAGTAGTGGTAGTTATGCTAGCAATAAGAGAAGTAGTAGTAGTTATTGTTGTAGCAGTAGCCGTAGGAGTACTATTTGTAGTAGGAGTAGCAGTAGCAGTACGAGTACTATTTATAGTGGTAGTTGTAGTAGTTGTAGTTGTAGTAGAAGTATTTGTATTAGTGGCAGTAGTAGTAGTAGTAGCATTAGTAGTAGTAGTTTTTGTAGGAGTTGGATTAGGAGTAGTAGTAGGAGTTGTTGTAGGAGTTGGAGTAGCAGTAGTCGTATTAGTTGTAGTAGCAGTAGTAGTAGTTGTAACAGCTATAGTAGTTATAGTAGGAGTTGGAGTAGGTGTAATAGTAGTAGTTGAAGTAACTATAGGAGTTAAAGTAGGAGTAGTAGTTACTGTAGGAGTTGGAGTAGTAGTAGTAATACTAGTAGTAGTAGTAGTAGTAGTGGAAGTAAAAGTAGAAGTAGTAGTAGCAGCAATGACAATAATAGTAGTACTAGAGTAGTAGTAGCAGCAATGACAACAATAGTAGTACTAGAGTAGTAGTAGTAGTAGTAGAAGTTATCGTAGTAGCAAGCAGTGGTAGTAGAAGTCATAATAGTAGTAGTAGTAGTTATTGTTTTGGTTGTTGTAGTAGTCTTAGGAGTAGTTGTAGGAGTAGTTGTTGTAGTAGCAGTAGTAGTAGTAGTATTCGTATTAGTAGTAGTGGTCATGGTGGTAGTAGTAGTAGAGGTAGTAGAAACAGTGCTAGGGGTAACAGTAGTAGTAGTAGCAATAGTAGATGGCGTAGTTGGAGCCGTAGTAGCTATACTAGTAGGAGCAGCAAAAGTAATAGTAGTAGTATCTGTAGTAGCCTTAGGAGTAGTAGTAGCTATAGCAACTGGAGAAGCATGATTAATACTAGTAGTAATTGTAGTAGGTGTAGCTATACTAGAAGTAGCAGTAGCAGAAGTAGCAGTAGAAGTAGTAGCAGTAGTAGGTGTGGTAGTTGTAGCAGTAGTAGTTGTATGAGTACTAGCAGAAGTAGCAGCGGCAATAGTAGTAGTAGGGGTAGGAGTTGGAATGTTACAACGAGTAGTAGTAGTTGTAGTGGTAGTAGTAGTAGTAGTAGGAGTAGTAATAGTAGTAGTAGTGGTAGTAGTAGTAGTTGGAGTAGGGGTAGTAGTAGTAGTAGCAGGAGTTGGAGTCTGAATAGTCATAGCAGCAGCAGTAGTAGTAGTACAGTTTCGGCTAGAATAGTAGTAGTAGTCGTAGTAGTTGCTCTCATAAAAGGTGTAGTAGTATTAGCAGTTGTACTTGTAGCATTAGAAGTAGTATTAGCTGTATTTGCAATAATAGCAGTAGTAGTTGTGGTCGTAGTAGGAGTAGTTGTAGTAGTAGCTGTAGTAGTAGTAGTAATGGTATGGTAGTAGTCGTAGTGAGAGTAGTAGTACTTACAATAGTAGTAGTAGCAGTTGTAGCAGTAGTAGTAACAGTCGTATTAGGCATAGTAGTTGTAGTAGTAGCAGTTCCTGCAGTAGTAGTAATATTAGTATTTATAGGAGGAGTAGTAGTAGTAGTGTTAGTATTAGTAGAAGTAGTAGTACTTGTTGTAGTAGTAGTCGTAGTAGTAGGAGTTGGAGTAGGAGTAGTAGTAGCTGTAGCAATAGTACTAGTAGGAGCAGTACTAGTAGAAATAGTAGTATTAACAGTATTGGGAGTAGGACTGGGAAAGTTATTATTTTAGTAGTAGTAGTAGCAGTAATAGTAGTAGTTGTTGTTGTTGTAGTAGTAGTTGTAGTTGTAGTAGTAGTGGTAGTCATGGTAGTAGGAATAGTAATAGTCGTAGCAGTTGTCTAAGCAGAAGTAGTTGCGGGTATAGTAGTTGTTGTTGTTGTTGTTGTTGTAGTAGTAGTAGTAGTAGTAGGAGTAGTAGTAGTAGTAGGCGGAGTAGTAGTAGTAGTAGTAGTAGTAGTAGTAGTAGTAGTAGTAGTAGTAGTACTTGTAGTAGTAGTTGTCATAGTACTATTTCTAGTAGAAGTAATAGTAGTTGAGGTTGTAGTACTAGAAGTAGAAGCCATAGCAGGACTAGTAGAAGGAATAGTAGTTGGAGTAGTTGTAGAACTAGCAGTGGTAGTTGTAGTAATCATTGCATTAGTTGTAGTAGTAGCTGTAATATTAGTAGCAATAGTAGTAGATGTAGCTAAAGTGGGAGTAGTAGTAAAAGTCGCATTAGTTTTTGTAGTATAGGGAAAGTTGTGGCAGACGTAGCAGGCATAGTAGTAATATTTGTATTAGTTGTACTAGTGGTAGTGGTGTAGTAGCAGAAGTACTAGTAGTTGTAGCAGTAGCAGTATTAGGGGTAGTAGTAACAGTATTAGTAGTAGTATTAGTATTAGTATTATTAGTAGAAGTAGGAGTAGTATTAGTAGTAGTATTAGTAGTACTAGTAGTAGGAGTAGTAGTAGTAATTGTAGTAGTAGTAGTAGGAGTAGTAGTAGCAATAGTAGTAGTAGTAGTCGTAGTGGTTGTAATAGTAGTAGTAGTTATAGCAGCAATAGTGGCATTAGCAACAGTGGGATAAGCAGTTGTGGGAGTCTTAGGAATAGCAGAAATAGTAGTAGTAGCAGGTGCAGCAATTGGAGTAGTAGTTGTAGTTGTTGTAGCAGTTGTAGCAATACTAGTAGTTGTATGAGTGGTAGCAGTAGTAGGATAAGCAGTTGTACTAGCCTAGCCATAGTAATAGCTATAATAATAACCATAGTTGGAGTAGTAGCCGTAGTAATAGTAGCAGTATTTGTAGTTGTAGTAATAGCTGGATTAGAAGCAGTAGCAGCCGTAGTAATGGTAGCAATAGTAATAGTAGTAATAGGAGTGGTAGTAGTAGTAGAAGTAGTAGTAGTAGGAGAAGTAGTAATAGTAGCAGTAGCTATAATCATAGTAGCAGTATTTATAGTAGTAGCAGGAGTAATACCAGTAGTAGTAATAGTAGCAATAGCAGCAGTAATAGCTGTAATAGTAGTAGTTGTAGTAGTAGCCGTTGTAGCAATAGTAGAAGTAGTAGTAGTAGTAGTAGTAGTAGTAGTAGTAGTAGGAGTAGCAGTAGCAATCGTTGTAGCTGTAGTAGTACTAATAACAATAATAGCAGGAGGAGATGTAGTAGTAGTAGTTGTTGTTGTTGTTGTAAATGTAGTAGTAGTAGTAGTAGTATTTGTACTAGTAGTATTAATATTAGCAGTTGTTGTAATAGTAGAATTAGCACTACTAGTAGTAGAAGTAGTAGTAGCAGTATAAATAGCAGTAGAAGTAGTAGTAGCAGTTGTAGAAGTAATAGTAGTAGCTGCTGCACCAACAGCAATAGTAGCAGTAGCAGGTGCAGCAGTAGGAGTATCACTTGTAGAAGAGGTAGCGGTGGTTCTAGCAGCAATAGCTGTAGTTGTACAAGTTGTAGCAGCAGTATTAGTAGTAGTAGTAGCAGCAGCAGCAGTAGTAGTAGTAGTAGTAGAAATTATAGTAGTTGTAGTTGGTGCAATTGCAATATTAGTAGTAGTACTAATAGTACGGGAAGTAGTAGTAGTAGTTTTGTAGTAGTAGAAGAAGTTGTAATAGTAGTTGTAATTGTAGTAGGTGTTGCAGTAGCAGTAGTTGTCGTAACTATAGCATGAATAGCAGTAGTAGTTGTTGTAGCAGTAGCAGTAGTAGCAGTAGTAGCAGTACTAGCTGTAGCAGCAAAAGTTGCCGCAATAGTAGTAGTAGTAGTAGTATTAGAAAGAAGAGTAGTAATAGTAGTAGTAGTAGTAGTAGTATTAGAAAGAAGAGTAGTAGTAGTAGTAGTAGTAGTAGTAATAGTAGTTGTTGTTGTTGTTGTAATAGTTGCAGTACTAGTAGCAGTCATTGTAGTAGTAGCAATATAGCGAAAGCAGTACTAGTAGAAAAAATAGTAGTAGTGATAGTAGTGGTAATAGTACTAGCAGTAGCAGCTATAGCCGTTGAAGCAGTTGATGTAGTTCTAATAGCAGTAGTAGTAGTAGTAAAAGTTATAGTAATTGTAGCAATAGTAGAAGTAGTAGCCGTAGTATTAGTAGTAGCAGTAGCAGTAGGAGTAGTAGTAGCACTAGCACTAGCAGTAGTTGTAGTAGTAGTAGTAGCAGTAGGAGTAGCAATAGTAGTAGTAGTAGTAGTAGTAGTAGTAGTAGTAGTAGTAGCACTAGCAACAGCAGTAGTAGTTGGAGTAGTTATAGTAGTAGTAGTAGCAATAGGAGAAGCAGTAGTAGGAGTAGCAGTAGTACTAGTAGTAGTAGCTGTAATATTAAGAGCAACAGTTGTTGTGGTAGTAGTAGTAGTCGAAGCAGTAGTGGTTGTAGTAGAATAGTAGTAGATGAATTGTTATTCAAGTTGTAGTTGTTGCAGTAGCAGTAGTTGTTGTAGTAGTAGCAATTGTTGGGGCAGTCGTAGTAGTAGGATTAGTACTAGTAGCACTACTAGGACTAGGAATAGAGATAGTATTAGTTGTAGTAGCATCCATAGTTGTAGTAGGTGTAGCAGTAGCAGTAGGTGTAGTAGTTGTAGTAGTAGAAGTAGAAATAGTAGTTGTATTTATAGTAGCAGTAGGAGTAGTAGTAGTACAAGTAGTAGCAATAGTAGTAGTAGTAGTAGAAGTAGTAATAGTAGTAGTAGTAGTTGTTGTTGTTGTTGTAGTAGTAGTAGTAAAAGTATTAGTAATAGTTGTAGTAGTAGAAGTAGTAGTAGTATTAGTAGTAGTAGTAGTAGTAGTGGTTGTTGTTATTGTTGTAGTAGTAGCAGTAGAAGTAGTAGTAATAGTTGTAGTTGTAGTAGTAGCAGCAGCAGTGGTATTAGTAGCAGCAATAGCAGTGGTAGCAGCAACATCAGTTGTAGTTGCACCAGTCAAAGAAATAGTTGCAGCAGCAGCACCAACAAAAATAGTAGTAGTGGCATTCGCAGTTGTAGTAGTAGTAGTACCAGAAGCAATAGTAGAAGTAGAAGTAATAGTATGAGTGGTATTTGTAATTGTAGTAGCAGCAGTAGTACCTGTAATAGTAGTAATAGG
>RXID01019209.1:0-62647 GCA_005019695.1 Trichopus zeylanicus subsp. travancoricus
GTAATTGTTGTAGCAGAAGTAGTAGTAGCAGTAGTCATAGTGGTAGTAGTAGAAGTAGTAGCCGCAACAACAGTAGTAGCAGTAGTAGTAGTGGCAAGAGTAGTAGTAGTAATACTAGTAGCTTTAGTGGCAATAATAGCAGTTGTAGAAGTTGTAGAGGCGGCAACGGTAGCAAGAGTAGTAGTCCTAGTAGTAGGAGTATTAGTAGTAGTAGTAGTAGTAGGAGGAGGAGGAGTAGTAGTAGTAGTAGTAGTAGTAGTTGTAGAAGTAGTAATAGTAGTAGTAGAAGTAGTCATAGTAACAATAGCAGTAGTTGCAGTGTTAGTAATAGCTATCGTTTTAGTAGTAGTAGTAATTATTGTAGCAATGGCAGTAGTTGTTTTCGTAGTAGTGGTTGTAGTAGTAGTAGTAGTAGCAGCAGTAGTAGTTGTAGTAGCAGTAGTCGTAGTGGTAGTAGTAGTAGCAGTAGCAGCAGTTGCAGTGGTAGTTGTAGTAGTAGTTATTGTAGTGGTGGTAGTATTAATTGTTGTAGTAGTAGTTGTTGTAATAGTAGTAGGTAAACTAGTATCAATCGTGGTACTAGTAGTAGTAGTAAAATTAGAAATGGTTGTAGTTATAGTTGTTGTAATAGTAGTTGTTGTTGTTGTTATTGTCGTAGTAGTAGTAATCGTGGTGGTGGTGGTAGGAGCAAGAGTAGTAGTAGTAGTAGTAGTAGTAGTACTAGTAGAAGATGTAATTATAGTGGATGTAGGAGTAGGAATAGTTGTTGTTGTTGTTGTAGTAATAGTAGTTGTAGTAGGAGGAGTAGCAGCAGTAAGAGTAGCAGTTGTTGTTGTCATCCTACTACTACTGCTGCTTCTACTACTACCTCTGCTACAACTACTACTGCTATTCTTACTGCTACTATTACTACTACTGCTGTTGCTGCTACTACTATGACTACTACTACAACTACTGCTATTGCAGATACTACTTCTATTACTGCTACAACTGCTATAGGTACTGCTACTACAAATACTCCTACTACTACTGCTACTACAACTTTGACAACTACTACTACACTACTAATACTACTGCTACTACTTCTTATTCTACTACTACTGCTACTAGTGCTAGTACAGCATTACGTCTCCTACTGCTATTCCTGCGGCTACTACTACTGCTACTTCTGCTACTACTACTGCTGCTACTACATCTATTACTTTCATTGCTACTAATTCTACGACTACTACTATTGCTCATTCAACGACAACTACCTCTAATAATACTACTACTATTTCCGCACCTACTACTCCTACGACTACTTTTACTATTACTACTGTTGTTGTTGCTGCTACTACTACTAGTACTACAACAGCTACTACTACTACTACTACTACTTCTACTACTACCACCACTACTACTACTACCGGTATGACTACCACTGCTACTACAACTACTACGACTACTACTACAACAACTGCTGCCGCTACTACTACTATGACTACTACTACTACAACAACTACTACTGCTGCTGCTGCTACGATAATTACTACTGATGCGACTCCTACCACCACTACTACTACCGGTACTATTACAACAACTATTACTTCCCCTATTGCTACTACTTCTGCTACTATTGCTAACGTTTCTACTACTGCTACTACTACTATAGGTACTATTACTATCACTACTACTGCTACTGCTGCTACTACTACTACTACTACCACCACTACAACTACTACTACTGCTGCTGCTGCTGCTACTACTACTACTATTACTGCTGCTGCTGCTGCTGTTGCTACTACTACTGTAATTATTGCTACAACTATTGCTGATGCTACTGCTACTACTGCTACTACTACTACTACAACAGCAACTTCTACTACTAACGCTACTACTACTGCAACTTCTACTATGATTACTTCTACTATTACTGCTACTAGTATGACAACTACTACTATGAGTACTACTTTTGCAACGACTATGACAACTGCTACTCCTACTACTCCTGCTGCTACTGCTACTACTACAACAACAACTATTACTGCTATTACTACTACTTCTACAACTACTGCTCCTTCTATTACTGCTACTATTGCTACTAGCCCTTCAACTTGTTCTACTACTACTACAACTGCTACCATTACTACTGCTACTACTGCTACAATCACTACTACTACGACTCCTATTATCACTACTACTACTGCCTCTACTACAACTACTATTACTTCCCTTACTACTACTAGTACTACTACTAATGTTTCTACTACTACTACTACTACTGCTACTACTACTACTACTCCGACCACTACTACTACTACAACTACAGCTACAACTGCTACGACTACTGCTGCTGCTGCTGCTACTACTACTACTGCTACTTCTCCTAGTTCTATGACAACTACTACTACTACTACAACTTCTATTACTACTGTAACTATTACAACAACAACTACTAATATAACTACTACTACTGCAACTAATACTACTGCTACAACTATTGCGGCTACTACTCCTACCTCTACTACTTCTAATACCACTACTACTGCTCCACCTACTACTACTACAGCTACAACTACAAATACTACTACAATTGCTCCTACTACTATTACTGGTGCTACTTTTTGTTCTACTCTCTACTGCTACTATTATTATCACTAGTCCTACTATTACTACTACTACTACTACTACTACTACTACTATTATTATTATTATTATTACGAGCGATACTGCTACTACTACTGCCACTACTACTACTTCTACTATGGCAACTGCCACTTCTACTCCTACTACTACGAATACTGGTACTACTACAACTGCTAGTACTACTCCTACCAGCAATTCTCCTCCAACTACTACTACTACTACTGTTTCTACTACTCCTACTGCTATAGCTACTATTACTACTACTACTGCACTTGCTACTACTATGACTACTCCAACTACTACAACTACTGCAACCACTACTGCTACTACAAATACTCTTACTAATATTACTACTAGAACTACTTCTCCAACAATAGTTGCTGCTGCTACTCTTTCTGCTACTGCTACTCTTTCTACGACTACTACTTCTCCGACTACTACCCAAACTACAATTGCATCAATAGGTCCTACTACTACCACTATTGCTACTGCTACTACTACCACTACTACTACTAATACTACAGCTACCACAGTTGCTATTACTACTTCTGCTACTACAACTGCTACTACTTCTACTACTACTATTACTTCTACTACTACTACGGTTCTCTGACCCCACCATTACAACTACTATTGCTGCTAGTACTACTTCTACTACTACTGCTACTACTACCTCAGCCACAACTGCTACTACTGCTATTATTACTACTACTACGACTACTACTACTATGACTACTACTACTACCACTACTATGACTACTATTTCTTCTACCACTACTACTATTACTACTTCTACTGCTGCTGCTGCTACGACTACTACAGCTACTACTACTACTTCAACTACTGCTACTATTGCTACTACTTCTGCTATGCCTTAAACTACTACTTCTCCTACTCCTCCTACTACTACTACTACACCTACCACTACTTCCACTACAACCATTGCTGCTACTACTGATACTCCTACTACAACTCCTACTACGACTACTTCTACCTCTACTACGGCTACTTCTGTTGCCATTACTACTACTACTACACCTACTACTATTGTTACCAATTCTACTGCTGCTATGATTGCTACAACCATAATGACTACTAGTACTACTATTACTACTTCAGCCACTATTTCTACTACTACTACTACTACATCTACTACTTTTACTATTACTACTGCTACTAGCACTACTAGTACTACAATGAGAACTACTACTATTACTACTGCTACTACTACTACTACTTCTACTTCTACTGTTGCTACAACCACTACTACTATTGCTGCTGCTGCTGCTACTGTTGCTATTACTACTACTGCTAATACTACTTCTGCTTCCATTATAGCTACTGCTTCAACTTCTACTTCTCTTATTACAACAACAACAACAACTACCACTACTACTGTTGCTACTACTACCACTACAGCTACTGCTACTACTTCTCCTACTACTACTACTTCTACTACTACTACTTCTGCTACTACTACCACTATAACTACTGCTACTACTACAACAACTACTACTGCTGCTGCTGCTGAAACTCCTAATACGGCTACAACTTCTAGTGCAACTACTACTACAACTATTACTGTCACTACTACTACTATTACTACTATTGCTGCTGCTGCTGCTACTACTACTACTACCACTACCACTACTACTACTCCAACTTCTATTACTACTACTAATACTACTGCGACTACTACTACTGCTGCTGCTGCTGCTGCTGCTTGTACTATTACTACTTCTACCACTACTATAACTACGACTACTCTTGTGACTACTGCTACTACTGCTCTGCAACAACTACTGCTACTGCTACTACTACTAATACTACTAGAGCTACTACTGCTACTATTACTACTTCTTGTATTGCTACTACAACTTTTGCTACTGCTACTACTGTTACTACTACATCTGCTTCTTCTACTACTTTCACTACTACTTCTTCTACTGCTACTACTATGGTTGATTCCATAGCAACTACTGGTACCATTACTACAACATCTGTTACCACTGCCGCTCCGCCAACTACTACTACTACTTTTACTCCTGCTACTACAACTACTACTACTATAGCTACTACTACTACTACTACGACTACTTTTCGTACTACTATTACTTCAGCTACAACTACCGGCATGGTTACTACTGCTACTTCAACTACTAAGACTACCAGTACTACTACTACTAGAGCTTCTACGACTGCTACTACTACTACTACTACTACTACTACTACTACTACTACTGCTGCTGCTGCTACCACCACCACTACTACTACTTTTACTACTATTACATCTAACACTACTTTGACTACTCTTACTACTGCTATTGCTACAATTGCAATTATTGCTACTACTACTACTCAAACTACCGCTACTAGTGTTACTATTGCCACCACAGCTTCTGCTACTACTATTACTACTACTACTCCAACTATGACTACTGCTATTATTACTACTACTGCTACTACTGCTGCTACTATTGCTGCTGCAGCTGCTACTACTAATACTATTGCTACCACTACTACTACTGCTACAACTAGTATTACTACTAGCACTACTACTACTACCACTACTACTCCTGTAGCTACTCCTACTACTATTACTTCTACTACAACAACTACTACGAGACGACGACTGCTACTACTACTACGAATACTAGTACTACTACTACTATAACTACTACTACTACTATGACTACTGCTACTGCTAAGACTACTACTGCTACTACTAAGACTACAACTACTACTATTATAATTACTACTGCTACTACTAATACTACTATTGCTACTACTGCTGCTACTACTACTACTCCTGCTACTAATGCTATTGCTAATACTACTAATATTACTACCACTACTACTACTTCTCCTACTACTACTACTCCTACTACTACAGTTACTGCTACTGCTGCTGCCAATACTACTACTACTATTGCTGCTGCTACTGCTGCTGCTTCTACTACCATGACTACAGCTCCTACTACTACTGCTACTTTTGCTACTACTGCTACTACTACTATAACTTCTACTACTGCCCATGCTGCTACAGCTACTATTGCCACTACTGCTACTACTCCTGCTACTATTACTTCGACCATGACTACTACTACTACTACAACTATTTTTGCTTCTACTACTTTTACTAATACTGCTACTATGACTACTACTACTACTGCTACTACTTTGGATATAGCTGGGACTGCTGCTGCTACGACTACTACTACTTCTACTGCTACTTCTCCGACTTTTATGACTACTTCTGGTACTACAACTACTGTTACTACTGCTGCTGCTACAACTAATACTATTAC
Organism: Trichopus zeylanicus subsp. travancoricus; assembly: GCA_005019695.1. Classification (NCBI taxonomy): domain Eukaryota; kingdom Viridiplantae; phylum Streptophyta; class Magnoliopsida; order Dioscoreales; family Dioscoreaceae; genus Trichopus; species Trichopus zeylanicus. The sequence continues at coordinate 5,937 of RXID01019209.1, forward strand.
TGCAACTTGTGCTACTGCTACTACTACTATTGCTACTACTACTAATACTAATATTACTGCTCCAACTACTACATCTACTGCTTCTACTACAACTACAGCTGCTACTACTACTACTTTTGATATTGCTTCTACAACTGCCACAACAACTACTAATCCTACTACTTTTGCTACTGCTCCTACGATGACTTCTTTTATTCCTTTACTTCTGCTACTGCTCCTTCGGCAACTACTACGACTGCTGCTACAACAACTTCTACTAATGCTGCTCCACCTACTACTACTATTACTAGAACTCCCACTACTACTGCTACAATAACAAAAACTGCTATTGCTTCTACTATGACAACTACTACTACCACAACTACTGCAGCTCCTGCTACTGCTACTACTACTACCTCATCTGCTACTACAGATACTCCAACTACTACGGCGACTACAACTACTTCTACTACCACTACGGCTGTTGTTACTCCTAATACTACAACTATTGCTATAACTGCAACTGCTACTCCAACTACTACAACTACTGTTGTTGCTGCTACTACCACTACTATGACTATAGTGGCTACTATTGATGCTTTTACTACTACTTCTACTACTTCTGCTATCACTATGATTTTTGCTACTACTTCTACTACTTTCGCTACCACTATGATTTTTGCTACTACTTCTACTACTACTACGAATGCTATCATTGCCACCACTACTACAAGTACTACTTCTACTACTGCTGTTACTATTACTGCGATTGCTGCTAGTACAACTAATACTACAACTATTGCAACTTGTGCTCCAATAGTAACTTCTACAATAACTACAACAACTACTACTTCTACTCCAACTACTGCTACTACTTCTACTACTACTTCTACTACTACAACAACAGCTGCTACTACTGCAACTACCACTACTGCTACTACTAATAGTACTACCGCCACTACTACTACTGCGGCTATTATTATTGCTTCGGCTACAAATACTACTTGTCCTACTACTACTACTTTCTTTACAGCTACTACTGCACCTACTAATACTACAACTACTACCACTACTACTACTACTACTACTACTACTACTACTACTACTACTACTACTACTATTATTAATACTATTTCTACTACAACTACTACAACCACTACTACTACTACTTCTCCTACTACTACTTCTTTCGCTACTACAACTACTTTTACTGGTACTACTATGGCTACTTCTACTACTGTGACTACTATTACTGTGACTACTGATACTACTACTCCGCCTCCTTCTACTACTACTACTTTTGCCGCTACAACTACTACTACTACTTCAACTGCTACAACTACTTCTGCTACTACTACCACTACTGCTACTACTACTATTGTTATAACTACTACTACAACAGTGGTGACTAATAGTACTGCTACTACCAGTACGACAGCTACTACAGCTACTACTGCTAGTACAACAGCTACTTCTACTACTACAACAACAGTTACAACTATTACTACTTCTACCACAACCGCCACAACTACTACTATGACTACTGCTATACTCATACTACTATTGTTGTTGCTACTACTACTACTAATACGACTACGATTGCGGCTGTTGCTACTACTTCAACAACTACTATTACTATTACTAAGACTGCTACAATTGCTGTTGCTACTACTGCTGCTACTACTACCACTACTACTTCTACTTCTACTACTATAACAACAGCAACAACTACTACTACTACTACTTCTCCTACCACTACTACAGCTACCTCTACTTCTATAGGTATAGCTACTGCTATCGCTACTACTACTACTACTAATACTACTTCTACTACTACTACTACTACCACCACTACCACTACTGCTGCTACTAATGCTACTAGTTATACAACAACAACTACAAGTACTGCTGCAACTACTTCTGCTACTACTGCTACTGCAATTACTACTGCTATTGCTACTGCTGCTGCTGGTACAGCTACTGCTGCTGCTACTACTACGACTATTACTACTTCTACTACTATCGCTGCTGCTGCTGCTACTACTACTGCAACTCCTTCTACTACAACAACTACTAATACTACTGCTACTACTTTTGCTTCACCTACTACTACTGCTACTACAACAACAACAACAACAACTACTTGTGGTACTACTTCTATAACTACAGCTACCACTGCTATTGCTACAACTTCTACTACAGCTTTTGCTGATGCTGCTTCTACTACTACTACTTCTAGTAATACTAAGACCGCCACTAATGTTGTTGCTTCTGCTACTTGTACAACTACAACTACTATAATAGCGACGGCCGCTACTACTAATACTACTGCTACTCTTTGCTGCTACTGCTACTACTACTAGTACTAGTACTGCTACTGCTTCTACAACTACTATTGCTACTATTACTACTATTGCTCCGACAACTATTGCTACTACTACTACTACTGCTCTTCTTGCTTCTACGACTGCAACTGCTACTGCTGCTACCAGTACTACTACTACAACTACTACTACTATTGTTACTACTACTACTACTATTACTGCTACTACTACTACTGATTTGCTGTTGTTGCTTCTGTAGCCATTATAACTACTACTGCTACTACTTCTTCCTCCTACTACTACTATTATTACTACTACTGCTACGACTAACACAACGACAGCTAGTACTACTACTACTAGTATAACTGCGGCTACGGCTATTGTCGCTTCTACTACTACTACAAATGCTATAATCCCTCTAATTACTACTACTGCTACTACAACTAATATTACTAATTTTGCTACTACTATGACCACAACTACAAATGCCACTACTACTATTACTAGTTCTACTGCTACTACTTCTACTTTCACTACTACTACTATTACTACTGTGGCTACTACTGCTACTGCTACTGCTTCTACTAGTACTGATGCTACTCCTACTGTTACTACTACTACTACAACAACTACTACTACTACTACAACAACAACAACAATAACTACTACTACTACTACTACTATTACTACTACTGCTACTACTTTTGTTGTAGCTGCTACTTCAACTACTATGACTACAAGTACTACTCATACAACTTTTGCTTGCGACTACTACTACAGCTATGACTACTACAATGACTAGTACTACTTTTGCTAATACTATTGCTGGTCCAACTACTACTGTTGTTGCTACTACTACCACTACTAGTACAACTGCTATGAAACTACTACTACTGTTGCTGCTGATGCTACTACTATTGTTGCTGATGCTACTACTGTAGCAGTAGCAGTAGTAAAAGTAGTAGTAGTATTAGTAGTGATAGTAGTACTAGAGAAAGTAGCAGTAGTAACAACAGTCATAGTCGTAGTAGTAGTAGCAGTAGTAGTAGCAGTAGGAGTTGCAGTAGTTATATTAGAGGTAGTAGTAGTAGAAGAAGTAGTACTAGTAGTAGTAGTAGTAGTAGTAGTAGTAGTAGTAGTAGTAGTAGTAGTAGTAGTAGTAGAAATAGCAGTCGTAGTAATAGTAGCAACAGTAGTCATAGTTGTTGTAGTTGTAGTAGTAGTAATAGTAGTAGTAGTAGTAGCAGTCATAGTAGTAGTAGCAAAAGTAGTAGTAGAAGTAGTAGTAGTTGTTGTTGTTGTTGTAGTAGTAGTAGTCGTAGTAGTAATAGTAGTAGTAGTGGTAGAAGCTGCGGTAGTTGTAAAAGTAGTAGTAGTAGTAGTAGTATCCATAGTAGTAGCAGAAGTGGTAGTAGTAGTAGTAGCAGTAGTAGAAGCAATAGAAGCTATTATAGAACTAGTAGAAGTAGGAGTATTAGTAATTGCAGTAGCAGCAGCAGTAGTAGTAGGAGTAGTAGTAGTAGCAGTAGAAGTATACATAGTTGTAATAGTAGTAGTAGCATGAGTATCAGTAGTAGAAGCAGTGGTTGTAGTAGTAGTAGTAGTAGTCTGAGTAGTAGTAGTAGTAGAAGTAATAGTTTTTGGAGTAGTATTAGTAGTAGTAGTAGTAGCAGTCATTGTAGGAGTGGTAACAATATTAGGGCAGTAGCAGTAGTAGTAGCAATTGTATTTTTATTAGTAGAAATGGTAGCAATAGCAGTAGTAGTAGGAGTGTCATTAGTAAAAAATATAGTAGTTGTAGCAATAGTCGCAAGAGTTGTGGTTGTAATTGTAGGCATAGGAGTAGAGGAAATAGTAGCAATAATGCTAGTAGTTGGAGCTATAGTAGTAGTAGTAGTAGTAGCAGCAGTAGGTGTAGAAGTAGTAGTAGTAGTAGTAGTAGTCGTTCAAGTAGCAATGGTTGTAGTAGAAGTGGTAGTAGTAGGAGAAGTAGAAGCAGTAGTAATTGTTGAAATAGTAGTCGTAGTAGTAGTAGCAATAGTAGTCATCATCGTCATCATAGTAGTAGTAGTAGTAGTAGTGGTGGTGGTGGTGGCAACCGTAGTAGTAGTAGATGTAGTAGTAGTAGTAGCAGAAGTTGTGATAGCAATAGTAGTAGGCACGATATTAGTAGTAGTAGTAGAGGTAGCAACAGGAGTAGTAGAAGTAGTAGAAGGAGCAATGGAAACAATTGTGGCCCAAATAGAAGTAGGAGTGGTAGTAATACTAGGAGTAGTGGTAGCCGTAGTGGGAGTAGCAGTAGCAGCAGTAGAAGTATAAGTAGCTGTAGCAGTAGGAGTGTCAGTAGTAGCATAGTAGTCGTTGTAGTTGTAGTAGTAGTTAGAGTTGTAGTGCAAGTGGCAGTAGCGTTAGTAGCAGTAATAGTAGTAGTAGTAGTAGTAGTAGTTATAGTAGTTGGAGTAGTGTTAGAAGTAGTAGTAGCAATAGTAGTCATAGTAGGAGATGTAGCAGTAGTAGAAGAAGTAGTTTTAGTAGCAGTAGTAAGCATAGCTGTTGTAGTTGTAGTAGTAGAAGTGGTAGTTGAAGCAGTAGAAGCAGGAGTATCATTAGTAAAAATAATAGTAATTGTAGTAGTAGTTGTAGTAGTAGTAACAGGAGTCGTTGTTGTTATAGTAGGCTTAGGAGTAGAGGAAATAGTAGTAATAGTTATAGTAGTAGGAGCAATAGTGGTAGTAGTAGTAGCAATAGCCATAGTTGTTGTAGTACTGTAGTAGTTGTATTAGGTGCAATACTAGGAGCAGTAGTAGTTTTTGTCATCGCAATTGTAGCCGTGGTAGTAGCATTTGTAATGGTAGCTGTAGTCGTAGAAATAGAAGTAGCTGTAGTTATGTAGCAGTAGCAGTAGCAACAGAAGTAGTTATGGTAGCAGTAAAAGTAGCAGTAGCAGATATAGTAGTAGTAGTAGTACTAATAGCAGTAGTTGTAGGAGTAGCAGATATAGGAGTAGTAGTAGTACAAATAGCCATAGCAGAAGTGGCAGGAGGGGCAGTAGCACTAGTTGTAATAGTAGTAGTAGTCGCGATAATCACATTAGTAGTCGTAGTAGCAGTACTAGCTGCAACCATAGTAGTGGTAGTAGTAGTAGTAGTAGCGTAAGTAGTAGTCGAATTAGTAGCGGCAATAGTGGCTGTACAAGCAGTAGTTATTGTAGCAGTACTCGGAGATAAAGTTATAATAGTAGTATTAGTTGTAGTAGCAGTAGTAGCAATGGTAGTAGTCGCAATAGTCATAGTACTACTAGTAGCATTGGTAACAGTATCATTAGCAGTAGTAGTAGAACTACTTGCAGTGGTAGTAATAGTAATAGTAGTAGGAGTAGTATTAGTAGTAGCAGTAGCTTCAGCAGTAGTAGTTGTAGTTGTAGTTATAGTAGTACTAGCAGTAGTAGTAATACTAGCAGTTGCAGTAGCAGTAGCAATAGTAGTAGTAGTAGTAGTAGCTGCAGCAGCAGTAGTAGTAGTGATAGTAGTAATAGTAGTAGCAGAAGTTATAGTAGAAGTAGTAGTAGTAGTAGTAGTAGTAGTAGTAGTAGTAGTAGTTGTAGTAGCATCAGCAGTAGTAGTAGCAGTATTAGTAGCAGGGGTAGTCATAGTAATAGTAGCAGTTGGAGTACTAGTTGTAGTAATAGTAGTAGTAGTAGTAGTAGTAACAGGAGTAGTAGAAGAAATAGTAGTAGTAGTAGTAGTAGTAGCAGTAGCAGAAGTAGTGGCACTAGTAGTAGTAGTAGCAGTAGCAGTAGCTGTAGTAATAGTAGTAGTAGCAGCATCAGTTGTAGTAATAGCCGTAGTAGTTGTAGTAGTAGTTGTTGTAGTATTCGTAGTAGTAGAAGTAGCAAAAGTAGAAGTAGTAGTGATAATAGTTGTAATAGTAGTAGTAGTAGTAATAGTAGTGTGGTAGTAGTTGTAGTAATAGGAGTAATAGTAGTAGTAGTAGTACCAAAAGTGGTAGTAGTAGTTATAACAGTACTAGAAGTAGTTGTTGTTATAGTAGTAGTAGTGGTAGCAGAGTAGGCGTCATAGTACGAATTGGTGTAGGAGAAGGCGTAGTAGTAGGTGTAGTCTTAGGAGTGGCAGTAGATGGAGTAGTAGTATCGCAGTAGTGGCAGCAGTAGTAGCTGTGGTAGCGGCAACAACCTTCGTAGTAGCAGTAGTAGCAGTAGGTGTAGTAGCCATTGTAGCAGTACTAGTAGTAGTAGTATTAGTAGTAGCATGGGCAGCAGAAGTTGTTAAAGTAGTAGTAGCAGTATTATTAGTAGTAGTAGCAACAGTAGTATCAGTATTAGAAGCAATAGGAGTAGAATTAGTTGTAGCAGAAGTAGTAGTAGTCATAGTATTTGTAGTAGTAGTAGTACTATTAGTATTAGTAGTAGTTGTATTAGTAATAATAGTGTTGTAGTAGTAGTATTAGTTATAGTAGTATTTACAGTAGTAGAAGTAGTAGTTGTAGTAGTAGTTTTAGTAGTAGTAGTAGTAGTAGTAATAGTAGTTGGAGTAGTTGTAGTAGAAGTAGTAGTAAAAGTTGCAGTAGTAGCATTAGTTGCAGAAGTGGTTGTACTTGCAATAGGAGTCATAGTAGGAGTTGTAGTAGCAATCACAGTAGAAGTAGAAGTAGTTGTAGTAGTAGTCGCAGTAGTAGCAGTAGTGTTAGTAGCACTATTATTACAAGTAGTAGTAGCAGCAGGAGTAGTAGTAGTTGGAGAAGCAGTAGAAATAGTAGTAGTAGCAATAGAAGCAGTAGTAGTATAGCAGCTGTAGTAGTTGTTGCAGTAGTAGCTATCGTAGTAGTCATAGTAGTAGTCATAGTAGTAGCAGTAGTAGCCGCAATGGTCACAGTAGCGGTTGTAGCAGTCATAGTAGTCATAGCAGAAGTAGTAGCAGGTGTAGTAGTTGTAGTTATTGTAATAGTAGTCGTACTAGCAATATAGTTGTAGCAGTAGTAGCCATTACAACTATAGTGTTAGTAGGAGTAGCAGTAGTAGTAATGGCCGAACTAGTAGTAGGAGAAGTTGTATTTGTAGCTGAAATAGTAGCTGTAGTAGTAGTAGAATTTTTAGTAGCAGTTGTAGTTGTATTTTTAGTAGTAGCAGCAGCCGTAGTAGTAGTAGTAGCAGCAGTAGTAGTACTAGCAATAGCAGTAGCAATTATTTTAGCGTTAGCTAAAGTAGCGGCAACAACAACAACAATGGTAGTGTAGTAGTAGTAATAGTAGTAGTAGCAGTAGTAGTAGTCGTGGTAACAGTAGTAGTAGCCATAGCAGTAGTCATTGTAGCAGTAGTAGTTGTTGTTGTAATAGTATTAGCGGTAATTGTTGTTGTAGTAGTAGAAGTAGTAGTAGTAGGAGAAGTAGTATTAGTTGTATTAGTAGTAGTAGTTGTACTCGGAGCGATAGTAGTAGTAGCAGTGGGAGCAGCAATTGCAGTAGTAGTTGTTGTTCTCGGAGCGATAGTAGTAGTAGCAGTGGGAGAAGCAGTTGCAGTAGTAGTAGTAGTAGTAGTAGTAGCAGCTGCAATAGCAGTACTAGTAGTAGTTGCCGCTATTGCAGCTATTGCAACAGTAGCAGCAGCAGCAATAGTAGTAGTAGTAGTAGCAGTTGGGGCAGTTCTTGTTGTTGTAGTACTTGTAGTATTAGGAGTCAAAGTAGTAGTAGCAGTAGAAGTAATCAGAGTAGTAGTTGTTGTAGTAGTAGTAGTAGTAGTAGTAGTAGTAGTAGGGGCAGTTCTTGCTGTTGTAGTACTTCTAGTATTATGAGCCAAAGTAGTAGTAGCAATAGAAGTAATCAGAGTCGTAGTTGTAGTAGTAGTAGTAGTACTAGCTGTAGTAGTTGTAGTAGTAGTAGCAGTAGTAGTGGAACCCGCAGTAATAGAAGAAGTAGTAGTAGAAGCAGTAGTAGTAGTAGAAGTAAACATAGTAGAGGAAGTAGTAGTAGTAGGAAAAGTAGTTGTTGTTATTGTAGGGTAAGTGGAAGTAGTAGTAGTTGTTGTAGTAAAAGTCATTATTATAGAAATAGTAGTAATAATAGTATCGATAGTACTAGCAGTAGTTGGAAAAGTAGTTGATGTAGTAGTAGTTGTAGTTGCAGGAGTAGTAGAAGCTTTAGTAGAAGCAGTAGTAGTGATAGTAGTAGTAATTGTATTAGCAGTAGCAGTAGTAGCAGCAGCAGCAATAGTAGTAGTTGAAGTCGAAGGAATAGCAATGTAGTAGCAATAGCTGTAGTAGCATTAGTAGTAGTAGTAGAAGAAATAGTAGCAGTATTAGTAGCAATAACAACAATAGTAACATTAGTAGTAGTAGTAGTAGCAACGAGAACAATAATAGCAGTAGTAGTAGTGGTAGTAGTATTAGTAGTAGTAGTAGTAGTAGTAAAAGTCATAGTAGTAACAATAGTAGTAGTAGTAAAAGTCATAGTAGTAGCAGTAGTATTTATAGTAGTACTAGCAGTAGCAGTAGTTGTAATAGTAGCTATAGTAGAAGTAGTAGTAGAAGCATTAGTAGAAGAAATAGTAGTAATAGTAGTAGTAGCAAAAGAAATATTTGGAGTAGTGGCAGAAGTGGTAGTAATAGTATTAGCAGTAGCGGCAGTAGCAGTAAAAGTAGCAGCAGCGGCAGCAATAGTAGTAGCAGTCGAAGGAGTAACAATGTAGTAGCCATAGTAGCAATTGCATTAGTAGTAGTAGTAGGAGAAATGGTAATAGTATTAGTAGCAACATCAATAATAACATCATTAGTTATAGTAGTAGTAGTAGCAACAACAACAATAGCAGTAGTAGTAGTCGTCGTAGTAGTAGTAGTAGTAGTAGTACCAATAGTAAAAGCAACAATAGTAGTAGTAGTAGTTGCAGTAGTAGTGCGAGTAGCAATAGTAGTAGGAGCACTAGTAATAGTAGCATTAGCAAGGGTAGGAACAGTAGCATTAGTAGTAGTAGTGGTAGCGGTAGTAGTAGTAGTAGCAGCAGTAGTAGCAGTAGTAGTAATAGTAGCAGTTGTTGTTGTTGTAGAAGTAGGAGAAGTAGTAGAAATAGTAGTAGAAATAGTAGGAGTTGCAGTAGTTGCAGCAGTAGGAGAAGTAGAAGGATTAGTTCTATTAGTAGCAGTAGCAGCAATAGCAGCTACAGCAAAAGTCAACGTTGTAGTAATATTAGTAGTAGTAGTAGTAGTAGTAGTAGTAGTAATAGCGGTAGCAATAATAGTTGTAGTAGTAGCAGTCACAGTAGTAGTTGTTGTTGTAGTAGTAGTTGTCTACCTGTTAGTAGGAGCAACAACAACAACAACAATATTAGTAGCAGTAGTAGTAGGAGCAAAAGTAATAGTGGCAATAGTAGTAGAGGTAGTAGTAGGAGAAGTACAAGTAGTAGCAAAAGTAGATGTAGTTGTTGTAGTTGTAGTAGTAGTAGTACTAGTAGTAGTTTTTGTTATGATAGTTATAATTGTAGTAGTAGTAGAAGTAGTAGTGTAGTAGTAGTAGCAAAAGGAGTAGTAGTGGAAGTAGCAATAGCCAAAGTAGCGATTATAGAAGTAGTAGTAGTAATAATAGCAGTAGTAGTAATAGTAGCAATAGTAGTAGCAACTGTAGTAGTAGTAGTAGTATCAGTAGTAGTAGCAATAGCAGCAACAATAGTAGTAGTAGTAGTGATAGTAGTAGAAGTAATAGTAGTAGTTGTAGTAGAAGTAGTAGTAGTCGTAGTCGCAGTAGTTGCAAAAGTAGAAGTATTAGTAACAACAGTAGTAGTATTAGTTGAAGAAGTAGTAGCAGTAGGACTAGCAGTAGCAATAGTTGTTATAGCAGCTATAGTAGTAGGTGAAGGAGAAGTCATAGTAGTATAGTAACAGTAGTTGTAGTAATAGTAGAAGCAGTAGTAGTTGCAGTAATAGTAGAAGCAGTAGTAGTTGCAGTATTAGTAGTAGTAATAGTAGTCGATGTAGCAACAGTATTAGTAGTTGTAGTAGCAGTTGTAACTATTGTAGCAGAAGCAGTAGCAATAGTAGTAGTAGTAGCAATAGTAGGATTAGCAATTATTGTTATAATAGCAGAAGTAGTATTAGGAGAAGTAGTAGTAGTAGTAGCAGTGGAAGTAGCAGTAGTAGTAGTAGCAATAGTAGTAGCAACTAGAGTAATAGAGGTCGTAGTAGCAGTAGTAACAATAGTAGGAGGAGTAGCAGTAATAATAGTAGTAGTAGCAGTAGTAGCAGTTGTATCAGTAGTAGAAGTAGTAGTAGTAGTTGAAGTAGTAGTTGTAGTTATAGTAGCAGCGGTGGTAGCAACAGTAATAGTAGTAGGTGAAGTAGTAGTTGTTTTTTTGTAGTAGTAGTAGTATAAGTAGTTGTAGTAGTAGTTATAATCGTAGTACTAGTAGTAGCAGTAGTTGTAAATATAGTTGTAGTAGTAACCATGGCAACAGTAGCAGTAGTAGCAGTAGTAGTAGTAACAGTAGCAGTAGAAGCATGAGTAGCTGCATTAGTTATAATAGTATCAGTAGTAGTAGCAATAGTAGTAGTAGTAGCAGTAGTAGCAATTATAGTGCTAGAAGTGGCAGCAGCAGTAGTAGTAGTGGCAGCAGCAGTAGCAGTAGAAACAATAGTGGTGTAGTAGCAATAGAAACAGTAGCAGTAGTAGTAGTAGTAGGAGAAGTCATAGTAGTAGTTACGAAAGCAGTAGTTGCAAGGGCAATAGTAGTAGTAGTAGAAGTAGTAACAACAGTAGCAGAACTAGTATAGTAGTCGTAGCAATAGGAGTAGCAGTAGTCATAGTAGGAGTGAGAGTAGTAGTAGTGGTAGCTGCAATAGTAGTAGTAATTGTAGTTATAGTAGTAGCATCAGTAGTAGTAGTAGCAGCAGTTATAATAAGAGTAGCAAGAGTGGCAGTAGCATCAGTAGCAATAGCAGCAGCAGTAGTAGCAAAAGCAGTGGCAATTATTGTTGTTGTATTAGTGGTGGTAGTAGTAGCAGTAGTAGTAGTAGTATTAGCAATTGTACTAGAAGAAGGAGTAGTAAGAATAGTTGTTGTATTAGCATTAGTAGTAGTAGGAGAAGCTGTAGTGGCAGCAACATTAGTAGCAGGAGCCAAAGTAGTAGCTGTAGTGGTAGCAGTAGTGGGATTAGTAGTAGTTGCAAGTAGTAGGAGAAATAGTACTAGTAGTTACAATAGTAGTAGTAGTAGCAGTAGTTGTAGTACTAACAGCAGTAGTAGTAGCAGTTGTAGTAGTAGTTATATTAGCAGTAGTAGCTGTAGTAGTAGGAGCAGCAATAGTAGAACAAGTAGTAGAAGTGGTAGTAGTAGTAGCGGCAGTAGTAGCGGTATAGCTGCAGTAATAGCAGTAGCAGTAGTAGTAGTTGGAGCAGTAGTTATCGTAGTACTAGTAGTAGTAGCTATCGTAATAGTTGGTGTCGGAGTAGTAGTTGTAGTAGTAGTAAGAGAAGTATTGTAGCAGTAGTACTAGGAGAAGTAGCAGTAGCAGTAGGAGGACTAATAGTTGAGGTAGTAGTAGCAGTAGTAAATCGTAGTAGTGGTAGTCAGAGTTGTCGAAGTAGTAGTTATTGTAGGAGTTGTAGTAGCAGCAGTAGTAGTAGTAGTACTAGTCGTACTAGCAGTAGTGGTAGCTATAGTAGTAGTAGTGGCAGTTGTAGAAGTAGTAGCTATGGTAAGAGTAGTTGCAGTAGTAGTAGTATTTGCAATGGTTGTTGCTATAGTAGTAGTAGCAGCAGCAGCAGTAGTAGTCATAGTAGGACTAGCAATAGGAGTAGTAGCAGTTGCAGCAGCTGTAGAAGTAGGAGTAGTGGTAGTGGTAGTAGTAGTAGTAGTAGTAGTAGTAGTAGTAGTAGTAGTAGTAGTAGTAGTAGTAGTAGTAGTAGTAGTAGTAGTAGAAGTAGCTGTAGTAGTTGTACTGTCTGTAATAGTAGTAGTAGTAGCAGCAGGAGTTACCGTAGAACTTGTAGTAGCAGTAGTAATGGCAAGTGTAGTAGCTATAGGTGTAGTAGTTATAGTAGTTGTAGTAGTAGTAGTTGTTGTAATAGTTGTAATAATAGTAGTAGTAGTAGTAGTAGTAGTAACAATTGTAATAGTAGTAGTAGTAGTGGTAGTAGTAGGACTACCAATAGCAGTAGTAATTGTAGTTGTAGTAGCAGCTGTTACAGTTGGAGCAGCAATTGTAGTATTATGAGTAGTAGTAGCAGTAGGAGTAGTCGTAATAGTAGTAGTAGTAGTAGGAGTGAGAGTAGTAGTGGTATTACTCGCAGAAGTAGTAATTGCTCTAGTAGCAGCAGCAAGCGCAATAGTCATAGTAGTAGTGGTAATACTAGCAATAGCAATAGTATTAGTAGCATTATGAGTAGTAGTAGTGGTAGTAGGAGTGAGAGTGTTGCAACAATTCTTGTAGTAGTTCCGACAATTGTTGAATTAGTTGTATTAGTAGTAGCAGGAGTAGCAGTAGTGATAGTAGAATTAGTAGCAGTAGCAGTAGTAGTACTACTAGTATCAATAGTCGTAGTAGTCTTAGCAATAGAAGCTGTAGTAGTAGTAGCAATATTCGTAGCAGGTAGGAGGAGGAGGAGTAGTAGTAGTGGTAGTAGTTCTAATAGTAGTGGTAGTCATAGTACTAGTAGTAGTTGCTGTAGTAGTAGTAGTAGCACGAGTAGTAGTAGTAGAACTGGTAGTGGTAGTAGTAGTAGTAGTAGTAGTAGTTGTTGTTGTTGTTGTTGTTGTTGTAGTTGTAGTAGTAGTAGTAGTAGTAGTAGTAGTAGTAGTAGTAGTAGTAGTAGTAGTAGTAGCAGTTGTAGTAATAGTAGTAGTTGCGATAGTAACAGTTGTGGTAGTAGGAGCAGTAGTTGTGGCAGCAGCATGTGGAGTAGTAGCAGTAGCAGTTGCAAATGTGGCAGTAGGACTAGTAGCAAGTAGTAATGGTAGTAGTAATAATAGCAGTAGTAGCAGTTGTAGTACTAGGCAAAGTAGCCATAGTTTTAGCAATAACAGCACTAGCAGTAGTAGCAATAGCTGCAGTAGTAGTAGCAGTCGCAGTAGAAGTGATAGTAGTAGTACTAGTTTAAGTAGGTGATGGAGAAGAAGTAGTACTAGTAGTAGTAGTAGTAGTAGTAGCAGTAGTAGTAGTTGTAGTAGCAATAGTGGTTGTAGTAGCAACAGTAGTAGTAGTAGTAGTAGTAGTAGTATTAGTAGTTGTAGTAGGAGTAGTAGCCATAGCAGTCATAGTAGATGTTCTACCAGTAGTAGTAGTGGTTGTAGTAGTTATTGTAGTTGGGGTAGTAGTGGAGGTAGTAGTTGTAGTTGTAGTTGTGGAAGTTATAGTATTAGCAACAGTGGTAGTAGTAGTAGCTGTAGCATTAGTAGAAGTAGTAGTAGTAGTAGAAGCAGTAGTCGCATTATTTAGTAGTGGTAGTAGTAGTAGTTGTTGTAGTAGTACTTGTAGTAGTTGTAGCGGCAGTAGTAGTAGTAGTAGCTGTTGTTGTTGTTGTTGTTGTTGTTGTTGTTATTGTTGTTATTGTTGTTGTAGTAGTAGTAGTAGTATCTGTAGTATTTGCTGTAGCAGTAGTAATAGCAGTAGAAGTAGTAGCAGTAGTAGTAGTAGCAGTAGTATTAGCTATAGTAGTAATAGTTGTAGTAGCAATAGTAGCAGCAATAGAAGTAGTAGTAGTAGTATTTGTAGTAGCAGTCACAGTAGTAGGGGAAGTAGGTGTAGCCGTAGCAGTAGGAGTAGTAGTAGTTGCGGTAGTACTAATAGTTGCAATTGTGACAGTAGTAGTGTCAGCATGAATAGTATCGATTGCAGGAGTAGTAGTAGAAGTAGCAGCGGTAGTAGTAGCAATAGTAGTAGCAATAATGGCTGTAGTAGTAGTAGCAGTAGGCGTAGTAGTAGTAGAAGTAGTAGTAGTTGTTGGGGCAGTGGTAGTAGTAGCAGTAGCAGTAGTAGTAGTAGTAGTAATAGTAGTAATAGTAGCACTAGTACTAGTAGCAGTTGTATTTGTAGTAGTAGTAGTAGTAGTAATAATAGTAGTAGTAGTATTAGTACTAGTAGTAGTACGAGTAGTAGTAGTAGTAGTAGAAGTATTAGTACTAGTAGTAGTAGTAGTACTAGTTGTCATAGTAGTTGTATTAGCAGTAGGAGTTGGGGTAGGAGTAGGAGTTGTTGTAGGTGCCGTAGTAGGTGCAGTAGTAGTAGTAGAAGTTGCAGCAGCAGTAGTAATAGTAATTGTAGTAATAGGAGTAGTAGTTGTTGTTATTTTAGTAGTAATATTAATAGCAAAAGAAGTTGTAGTATCAATAGTGGTAGTAATAGTAGTAGCAGTATTAATTGTAGCAGTAGTTGTAGTGTTAGTAGTATTAGCAGCGGCAGTAGTAGTAGTAATAGTAGGAGTAGGAGGAGTAGTAGTCGCAATGATAGTAGTCGTAGTAGTAGCATAAGTTGTGGTAGAGTAGTAGTAGTAGTAGTAGTTGTTGTTGTTGTAGTACTAGTTGTAGTAGTAGTAGTAGGAGTTGTAGTAGGAGTAGAGGTTGGTGTAGGAGTAGTGGTAACAATAATAGTAGTAGTAGTAGTAGTAGCAGCAATAGTAGTAGCACTAGTTACTGTAGTAGCAGTTGTAACATTCGTAGCAGTAGTAACAACAGTCATTGCAGTAATAACAACGGCAGTAGTAATAGTAGTAGTCCTTCTAATAGTAGTAGAAGTAGTAGCAGGAGTTGTAGTAGTACTAGTGTAGTAGTAGTCGTATTAGGAGTTATAGTTGTAGTAGTTCTAGTTGTAGTAGTAGTAGTTGTACTAGTAGTTGTACTACTTGTAGTAGTAGTACTAGAAGTAGTATCAGTAGTAGAAATAGTGCAAGTTGCGGTGGGAGCAGTAGTAGTACAATAAGTAGTAGTAGCAGGAGAAGTAGTAGAAGTAGAAGTAGTAGTTGTTCTAATACTAGTAGAAGTAACAGTAGTTGTGGTAGTAGAAGTAGTATCATTAGTTGCAGCAATAGCCATTGTATCAGCAGTTGTAGCAGTAGCAGAAGCAATAGTAGTAGCTGTAGTAGTAGTGACAGTAGTAGTAGAAGTTAGAGAAATACTAATAGTAGTTGTAGTTGCTAAAGTAAGAGGAGTAGTAGTAGTAGCAATAATAGCACAAGTAGTAGTTGTGGTAGAAGTACTAGTAGTGATAGTAGTATTAGTTGTTCTAGTAGCAGCTACGGAAGTAGTAGTAGTAGTAGCAGTAGTAGTAGTATGAGGAGGAGGAGTAGTAGTAGTAGTAGTCATAGTAGTAGTAGTAGCTGTAGTAGTAGCAAAAGTAGTTGTACTTGGAGGAGTAGCATTAGTAGCAGTAGCAGTAGTAGTTGTTGCTATAGTAGTAGTAGTAGTAGAAGTAGTTGTAGTAGTAGCAGTAGTAGTTGTAGTAGTAGCTGTAGCAATAGTAGTAGCAGTAGTAGTCGTAGAAGTAGTAGTTATAGTATTTGTATTAGCGGAAGTAGTAGTTGTAGGAGAAGTAGTAATAGTAGCAATTGCAGTAGTAGTTGCATAAGTAGTAGCAATTATAGACGTAGCAGTGGTAGTAGTAGAAGTTGCAGAATCATATGTAGGAGTAGCTATAGTAGTTGTAGTAGTATTAGCAGTAGTAGTAGGAGAAGCAGCAGCAGTAGTAGTAGTGGTAGCAATATTGGTAGTAGTAGTCGTAGTAGTTGTAGTAGTAGCTGAAGTAGCAGTTGTTATACTAGTAGCAGAAGTAGTAGGAGTGGTAGTAGCAATAGTTGCAGTAGTAGTGGTAGTTGTAGTAGTAGTAGTAGAAGCATCAGAAGTAGAGTAGTAGCAGTAGATATAGGAGTAGCAGTAGCAACAGCAACAGTAGGTATAGCTATATTAGTACTAGTGTAGTAGTAGCAGTCATAGTAGTAGCGGTAGCAGTAGTTGCAGAAGGAGCTATAGTAGTAGTAGCAGTAGCAATAGTAGTAGGCGTAGTAGTTGTCGTATCAGTAGTCAAAGTAGTAGAAGTAGCAGTAGTAGCAGGAGTATCATTGGTGAAAGTCATAGTAGTAGTAGTAGTAGCAATAGTAGTAGTAGCAGATGTAGTAATAGTTATAGAGGAAGTATTCGAAGGAGTAACAGAAGTAGTAGTTGAGTAGCAGCAATAGTTACTATAGTAGGAGTACTTGTAGTAGTTTGAGCAGTAGTAGTAGTATTTATTGAAGCAGCAACATTAGTAGTAGTAGTAGCAGAGATGCTGTAGGAGGAGTAGCGGTAGTAGCATTAGTATTAGTAGCAGTAGGAGTGTAGCAACAACAGTAGCAGCATTCGCAGTAGTAATAGTAGTAGTAGTAGTTGTAGCCAAAGGAGTAGTAGCCGCAGTAGTAGTAGTAGTTGTTGGAGCCGTAGCGAAAGTAGCAGCAGTAGTATTAGTAGCAATAGTCATACTAATTGGAGAAGCAGCAGTAGTAGCAGCAACAACAACAGTAGCAGGAACAGCAGTAGTAGTAGTGGTAGTATAAGTAGTTGAAGTAGTATTAGTAGAAATAATAGCAGTAGTTGAAGTAGTAGTAGCATTAGTGCAGTAGTAGTAGTAGTAGTAGTAGTAGTAGTTGTTGTTGTTGTAGTTGGAGTAGTAGTAGTAGGTGCAACAGTAGCAGCAGTAGTAGTAACAGTAGTAGTAGTGGAATTTGAAACAGTAGCAATAGTAGTAGTATCGATAATAGTTGTAGTAGTTGGGGTAGTAGTGGTAGTAGTAATAGTGTCAAAATTAGTAGTAGTTGTAGTAGCAATAGTAGTTGTAGCAGAAGTAGTGGAAGTAGTAGTACAAGTAAGAGAAGTGGTGGTAGTAGTAGTAGCAGTAGTAGTAGTAGCAATAGTTGTAGTAGTAGTTGTAGTAGTCATAGTGGAAGAAGTAGTAGTTGCAATTATCGTAGCAGTAGTAGTATAAGCAGTAGTAGCAGGCGTAGCATTAGAAGTAATAGTAGGAGGAGGAGGAGGAGGAGTAGTAGTAGTGGAAGTAAGAGTAGGAGCAATAGTAGTAGTAGTAGGAGTAGGAGCAGCAGTAGTATTAGTTGAAGTAGTAATAGTAGCTGTGCAGTAGGAGTATCAGTGGTAATAGTAGTGGTTGTAACAGTAGTAGTAGGAGTAGGAGTAGAAGTAGTAGCTGTAGCAGTAGTAGTAGCGGTATGAGTAGTATTAGTGGTAGAAGCAGTAGTTGCAGTGGAAGTAGTTGCAGAAGCATAGTAGTAGTAGTAGCAGTCTAATAGTATTATTAGTAGCAAGAGTAGTTGCAGGAACAGTAGTATTGGGGGTAATAGCCGTGATAGTAGCTGGTGTCGCAGTTGTAGCAGTGATAGCATCAGTAGTAGTAGTCACAGTAGCAGTGGCAGAAGTAGTAGTAGTAGAAGTAGCAGAAGTAGTACTAGTAGTAGTTGTAGTTGTAGTAGTAGTAGTAGTCATCGCAGTTATAGTAGTTGTAGTAGTTGCAATAGTTGTAGTAGCAGTTCAAGTAACATTATTAGTAGTAGTTTGAGAAGTAGTCGTAGCAGTAGTAGCAATAGTAGCTGTAGTAGTAGAAGTAGTAGCGACAGCTGTAGTAACAGTAGTAATAGCAGCAGCCATACCAACAACAGTAGCAGCAGTAGGAATAGCTATAGTAGCAATAGTAATAGTAGTAGTTGTAGCAACTATAGCAGTAGTAGAAATAGTAGTAGTAGTAGTAGTAGTAGTAGTAGTAGTAGTCTTAGTAGTAATAGTAGTAGCAGTAGCTGCAATAGTAGCGATTGCAGTCATAGCATTAGTAGCAATGGTAGCCGTAATAGTAGTAGTAGTAGCAGTATCAATCGTGGCTGTAATAGCTGTTGTAGTAGTAGTAGTAGTAGTTATAGTCGCAAAAGTAGTAGTAGGAGTACTGGTAGTAGCAAGAGCAATAGCTTTGCTAGTAGTAGTAGTAGCCATAGTAGCAATCGTAGTAGTAGTAGTACTATGGTAGTAGTAGCAGTTGTATAGGTAGTCATAGTACTAGTAGTAGATGTACTAGACGTAGTAGTAGTAGTTGAAGTAGTGCAAATTGCAATAGGAGCAGTAGAAGTATGGTAAGTTGTTGTAGTAGCAGCAGCAGCAATTGTAGGAGTAATTGTAGTAGTGTTACTAGTAGTAGTAGTAGTATAGGACTAGCAGTAGCTATAGTAGTAGTAGTAAGAGTTGGAGTAGCACTAATACTACTGGCAGTAGTAGTAGTAGTAGTAGTAGTAGTCGTAGTAGTAGTATTTTTAGTAGCAATAGTAGTAGCAGCAATAGTAGTGGAAGTAGTTGTTGTTGTGGTAGTAGTTGTAGCAGTAGCAATTGTAGCAGTACGAGTAGCATTAGTAGTTGTAGTCATAGTAGTAGTCATAACTCTTGTAGTAGTAGTTGCACAAGTAGTTGTAGCAACAGTAGTAGATGTTGTAGCAATAGCAGTTGCTGTAGTAGTAGCAGCAGTAGTAGCAATAGCAGTAGTAGCAGTAGCAATAATAGTAGTAGTCGTAGTAGTAGTAGCAGCAGCAGCAGCAGCAGCAGTAGTAGTTGTTGTAATATTAGCAGTAGTTGTAGTAGTAGAAGTAATAGTAGTAATTGTAGTAGTGGTAGTAGTTGTAGTCATAATAATTGTAATAGTAGTAGTAGTAAGTAGTAGTAATAGAAGAAATAATAGTAATAGTAGCAGTTGTAGGAGTAATAAGAGTAGTACTAGTAGTTGTAGTTGTATTGTTAGTAGTAGTAGTAGTAACTGTTGCTGTAGTAATAGAGGTAGTAGTAATTGTAGTAGTAGTAGTAGTACTAGCAGTAGTAGCAGTAGTAGCTATTGCAATATTGGTAGTAGTAGCGATAAAAATAGTAGTTGGAGTAGTCAATATAGCAATAGTAGAAGTAGTGGTAGTATTAGTAGTAATACCAGTAGCTGCAGTAGTAGGAGTAGTAGTAGTAGCGGAAGTAGCAGTAGTAGTAGTAGCAGCAACAACAGTAATAGTAGTAGGAGTAGTGGTAATAGTAGTAGTTGGAGTAGAAATAGGAGTAGTAGGAGTAGTGGTAGTTGGAGTAGCAGTAATTATAGTAGTAGTTGGACTAGCAGTAATAGCAGTAGTGGGGGAAACTGTAGTAGTAGTAGTTGCAGTAATAGTAACTATAGTTGTAGTAGTAAGTACTACTAGTAGTAATAGCAGCAGTTATAGTAGCAGAAGTAGTAGCATTCACTATTGTAGCAGTAGCAGCAGCAGCAGCAGCAGTAGTAGTAGTAGTAGTAGTAGAAGTAGTGGTAGCAATAGCAGTTGTAGTAGTAGAGGTAGTATTAGTTGTAGTACTAGCAGTAGAAGCATTAGTATTAGCATTAGTAGTAATAGCAGTAGTAGCAACGGTAATATTAGTGGTAGTGCAATAGTAGTAGTGATAGTAGCAGTAGCAGCAACAATAGCAGTAGTAGTAGTAAAAGTTGTCGAAAGAGTAGTAGTGTAGTAGCATAAGCATTAGTAGTAATAATAGGAAAAGTAGTAGTAGTATTAGTAGCAATAACAACAAAAGCAGCAATAGTAGTAGTGATAGCCTGAGCAACAACAATAATAACAATTGTAGTAGTGGTCGTAGGACTAGGTGTAGTAGTAATGGTAGCCGTAGTAGTAGCTGTAGTAGTTGTGCTAGTTGTGCTAGTAGTGGAAGTAGT
Source organism: Trichopus zeylanicus subsp. travancoricus (assembly GCA_005019695.1). NCBI lineage: Eukaryota > Viridiplantae > Streptophyta > Magnoliopsida > Dioscoreales > Dioscoreaceae > Trichopus > Trichopus zeylanicus. Next base: position 25,932 of record RXID01019209.1, read on the forward strand.
AATAGTAGTAGTTGTTGTAGTAGTAGTAATAATAATCGCAGTAGTGGTAGTAGTAGGAGGAGTTGGAGAAGGAGTTGGAGTAGTAGTCGGTGTAGCAGTTGTAGGAGTAGTAGTAGTTGCAACAGCAGTAGTAATAATAGCAGCAACAGTAGTAGTAGTGGCAGTATTAGCAGGTGTAATAGTTGTTGTAGCAGTAGTATTAGTAGTAGTTGTTGTTGTGATAGTAGTTGTAGCAGTTGTAGTAGTAATAGTGGTAGTAGTAGTAGTAGTAGTAGTAGTAGTAGAAGGAGTGGTAAAAGTAGTAGTAGTAGAAGTAGTAGTAGCAGGAGTTGTAGGAGCAGTAGTCGTAGTAGTAGTTGTAGTGTTAGTAGTAGTAGTCATAATATTAGTAGTAGTAGTCGGAGTTATGATGTAGTATCGTAGTTGTAGTAGCTAAAGCAATAGTAGTAGTAGTTGTTATGGTAGTTATAGAAGAAGTTGTAGTAGTAGTAGTAGTTGTTGTTGTTGTAATAGTAGTTGTAGTAGTAGTAGTTGTTGGAATAGTAACAGTAGGAGTACTACTAGTAGTTGTTGTTGTTGCTGCTATCATAGAAGAATAAGAAGTAGTCATAGTAGTAGTAGTTGTAGTAGTAGTAGTCGTAGTAGGAGTAGCAGGAGCAGCATCAGCAACAACATGAGCAATACAATTAGTAGTAGTAGTCATAGTAGTAGTAGGAGTGGTTGTAGCAGTAGCAGTAGCAGTAGTAGTAAGAGTAGGAGTAGGAGTAGTTGTCAGTGTGATAGTTGTTGTAGCAGTAGTAGTAAGAGTAGGAGTAAGAGCAGGACTAGTTGTCAGTGTAATAGTTATTGTAGCAGTAATAGTGGAAGCAGTAGTAGCCATAATAATAGTAGTAGTAGTAGTAGTAGTAGTAGTAGTAGTAGTAGTAGTAGTAGTAGTAATAGTAGTAGTAGTAGTAGTAGTAGTAATAGTAGTAGTAGTAGTAGTAGTATTAGTAGTAGTAGTAGTAACAATAGTTGTAGTTGTTGTTGTTGTTGTTGTTGTAGTAGTAGTAGTAGTAGTTGTTGTTTTTGTTCTAGTAGCTGCAGTGCTTGTAGCAGTAGTAGTAGGTGTAAGAGTTCCTGTTGTTGTATTAGTAGTTGTACTAGTAGTAGGAACAGCAGCAGGAGAAGGAGTAGTAGTGGTAGTATTAGTAGTAGTAGTCGTAGGAGTAGCAGCAGTAGTAGCAGTAGCAATAGGTGCAGTAGTAGGCGTTCTACTAGTAGTTTGAGTAGTAGTAGTATTATTTGTTGAAGTAGCAGCAGCAGTAGTAGTAGTAGCAGAAGGTGCAGTAGGAGTAGCAGTAGCAGCAGCAGTAGTAGTAGCAATAGTAGTTGAAGTAGTACAAGTGTAGCAGCAATAGTAGCAGACGTAGCAGTAGTAATAGTAGTAGTAGTACCAATAGACGAAGGAGTAGTAGCAGTAGCAGTAGTAGCAGTTGTAGTAGTACTAGTAGGCGTAATAATAGGAGAAGTAGCAGTTGTAGTAGCAGCAGCAGGAGAAGAAGTAGCAACAGGGGGAGGAGTAATTGTGGCAGTAGAAGTAGTTGACGTAGTATTAGTAGAAATAGTAGCAGTAGTCGAAGTAGTAATAGCATTAGCATAGTAGTAGTTGTTGTAGTGGTAGCAGTAGTGGTGGTGGTGGTAGTAGTAGTAGTAGTAATAGCAGTTGGAGTAGTTAGTACAGTTTAGTAGTTTAGTCGGGGCAATAGTAGTAGCAGTTAGTTAGTATGGAAGTTTGTAACTCTAAACAGTCCTAGGTAAAAACATGATAAAGTGTAGTTAACTTGACGTAGCAACAGTCGTCGTACTGGTAGCGTCAGTAGTATAAATCTCAGTCGTGTAGTTGTAGCCGTTTAAGTAGTCTGTTCTAGGCCATAAGTAGCAGTTAGCACGAGTTAGTTAGTGTAGTAGTATGGAGAAGCTAGTCCGTAGCTCGGTCCGGTGTTGTTATAGCGGGTGGGCCCTAGTAGTTATTAGTTGAAGTAGTTATAGAGTAATGTACGCACGTTAGTAGGAGTATCTATGGTGCCATAGTTGTATTTATAGTAGCAGTAGTGAGGAGACGTGTAAAGTAGCAGTAAGTAGTAGCAGTAGCTGTAGTAGTAGTGGTATCAGCAGTTGTATTGGTAGGCGTGGTAGCAGTTGTGGAAGAAGTTGCAGTAGCATAGGAGTAATAGTAGCAGTCATAGTGGTAGTAGTAATAGCAGGAGTAGTTGTAGGAATAGTACTAGTGGGAGTAGTAGCAAAAGAAGTAGTAGTAGTAAGAGTAACAAGAGTAGAAGGAAAAGCAGCAGCAGTAGTAGCAATAATTATCATTATAACAGCAGCAGTAGTAGTAGAAGTAGTAATAATAGCAGTAGGAGTAGAAGTAGTAGTCGCAGTAGTAGTCGTAGTAGCAGCAGCAGTAGTTTTAGTAGCTGTAGTAGTAGGTGTAGTTGTTGTAGTTGGTAGTAGTAGATGTAGTAGTAGGAGTAGTCTTAGTTGTAATAGTAGTAGTAGTAGTAGTAGTAGTAGTAGTAGTAGTAGTAGTAGAAGTATGACTAGTTGCAACCGCAGCAGAAGTTCTAGTAGTAGTAGTTGTTTTTTATTGTTGGTGTGGAAGAAGTATTAGTAGTCGTAGTAGTAGTATTAGGATTATCATAAGCAGCAGCAGTAGCGGCAGCCGGAGTAGGACTAGTAGTAGTAGCAATAGTAGTAGGAGGAGGAGAAGCAGAAGGAGTATTAGTAGTAGTCGGGGTAGTTATCGGTGTAGCAGTAGTAGGAGTAGTAGTTGTAGTAGCAGTAGTAGTGGTAATAATAGTAGTAGTTGTTGTTGTTATTATTGTTGTAGTAGTATTAGAAGCAGAAGTATCTGTAGTGGTAGGTGTAGTGGTTGTAGAAGTAGTAGGAGTAGGAGTAGCAGTAGCAGTGGTAGTAGGAGTAGCAGTAGTAGTAGTAGTAGTAGTAGTAGTAGCACTAGTAGTAGTAGTAGTAGTAGTAGTAGTAGTAGTGTTATTAGTTGTAGTGTAGTTGTTGTTGTAGTAGTCGAAGCAGTCATAGAAATAGAAGAAGTTGTAGTAGCAGCAATATTGGTAGTTGTAGAAGTGGTAGTAGTATTAGTAGTAGTACAAGTAGTAGTAGGGGTTCTGGTAGAAGTAGTCATACTACTTGTAGCAATTGTAGTGGTGGTAGTATTAGTATTATTAGTTGTAGAAGAAGCAATAGCAGTAGTAGCAGTAGAAGTAGTTGTAGTAGCAGTAGTAGTTTGCATTAGTGGCGGTAGTAGCAGTAGTAGTGGTCATAGCAGCAGCAGTAGTAGGAGTTGAACTAGTAGTAGTTGTGGTCGTAGAAGTAGTAGCAATAGTAGCAGTAATTATTGTCCATGTAGTAGTAGTTGGAGAAGTAGTATTAGTAGTAGTATTAGCAATTGTAGTTGCAGCAGCAGTAGCAGATGTAGTAGCAATGGTAGTAGTAGTTGTAGTAATAGTAATAGTAGCCGAAGTAATAGCAGTAGTAGCAGAAGTAGTAGTAGTACCAATAGTAGTAATAGTAATAGTAGTAGCAGATGTTGCAGTGGAAGTAGTAGCAACAATTGGAGTAGTTGTACCATTTGTTGTACCAATAGTAGTTGTTCTTGCTGAAGTTCTGGAAGCAATAGTAGGAATAGTTGTAGTAGCTATAGTAGAAGGAGAAGTAGTAGTCGCAGTTGTAACCACAGCTCTAATAGTAGTTGTTGTGGTAGGAGCATTTGTAGCAGTAGTAGCATTAATAGTAGTATTAGTAGTAGCACTAGTAGTAGTAGCACTAGTAGTAGTAGTAGTAATAATAGTAGCAACAGTAGTAGCAGTTGTAGCAATAATAGTAGTGTGCCATTAGTAGTAGCAGTAGTAGTTATTGTTGTTGTAGTTGTAGCAGCAGCAGTATGTGTAGTATTAGCAGCTATAGCAGTAGTTTGAAGTAGTAGTAGTAGCAGTAGCAACAACAGTTATTGTAGTAGTCGTAGTAGTAGTGGTGGTGTTAGTAGTAGTAGAGTAGTAGTAGTAGTAGTAGTAGCAGTAGATGTAGTAGTACTACTAGTAGTATTAGTCATAGTAGTAGTAGTTGTTGTTTTAGTAGAAGTAGTAGTTGTAGCAACAGAAGCAGTAAGAATAGTAGTGGAAGCAATAGCAATGTTAGTAGCAGTAGAACAAATGGTTGTAGTAGTAGCAGTAGCACTATTACCAATAGGAGGAGGAGGAAGAGGAGTAGTAGTAGTAGTAATAGTAGTAGTTGCAGTTGTTGTTGTACCATTAGAAGGGGTAGGAGAAGTAGTAGCAGTAGTAATAGCAGACGTAGTATTCGATGTAGTAGCAAAAGTAGTAGAACTAGTAGCAACGGTAGTACTAGCTATCCTAGTAGCAATAGTAGTAGCTATAGTGGTAGTAATAGGAAAAGTAGTAGTAGTTGCAGTAGCCGTAGTAGTAGTCGTAGTAGCAATAGTAATAGTGGTAGCAGTAGTAGCAGCAACGACAGTAGCATTAGTAGTTGTAGTAGTGGTAGTCGTTGTTGTAGCAATAGTAGTAGGAGTAGTAGTAGTAGCTGGAGTTGTAGTAGTAGTCGCATAGTCATAGAAGTAGTAGTAGTAGCAGTAGTTGTAGTAGTAGTAGGAGTAGTAGGAGTAGAAGTAAGACTAGTTATAGTAGTAGTTGCAATAGTAGCAGTTTTGGCACCAGGAGTAGTTGTAGCCATAGTCTCAATAGTACTAGCCGTCGTAGTAATAGTAGTAGTAGTCGGACAAGTACTAGAAGTAGAAGTATTAGTAACCGCCATAGTAGTAGTAGTGCCAGCAGTAGTAGAAGCAGAAGCAGTGCCCGTAGTTGCCGTAGTAGTAGTAGCAGAAGTAGTAGCAGTAGCAGTAGTAGCAAAAGTAGCAGTAGTCGAAGTACTAGAAGTAGTAGTAGAAGCAGTGGCAGAAGCAATAGCAATAGTAGTAGTACTAGTAGTTGTTGTTGTAGTAGTAGCAGTAGTTGTAGTAGTAGAAGCACCAACAATAGCTGTAGCAGCGGTAGTTGAAGTAGTGGTAGTAGTATTAGTTGCCGCAATAGTAGAAGTCATAGTAGTAGTAGTAGCAGTAGTAGTGAACTTAGTGGTAAGATTAAGAGCAGCTGAAGTAGCTGAAGTAGCAACAGCAGCAATGGTAATAGCAGATGTAGCTATTGTAGTAGTTGTAATAGTCAGAGTAGTAATAGTAGCAGTAGTAGCAGGTGTAGTAGTAATACTTGTAACAATAGCAGAAGTAGCAGTAGTAGTAGTAGTAGTAATAGTAGTTGCTGTAGGTGTAGTAGCAATAGTAGCAGTGGTAGTAGCAGTAGCAGTTGTACTAGTTATTATTGTTGTAGTAGTAGTAGTAGTAGTAGCAGTAGCACTAGCAACTGTAGTAGCAGTAGTAGCAGCAGTAGCACTAGCAACTGTAGTAGTAGTAGTAGCAGCAATAGCTATTGCAGTAGTAGTAGTTGTTGTAATAGTAGAAGTAGTAGCGATAATATTAGGAGTTGGAATATTAGTAGTAGTAGTAGTAGTAGCAGAAGTAGTAGTAGTAATAGTAGCAGTTGCAGCTGAAGTAGTAGTACTAAGTATAGTAGTAATAGTTGTAGTACGAGCAGTAGCAGCAGATGCATTAGTAGCAGTATTAGTACTCAATAGTAGTAGTAGTAGTGGTAGTAATACTAGCCCTAGAAATAGTAGTAACTGTAGTAGTAGTTGTACAAGAAGTTGAAGTGGTAGTAGTAGTGCCAATAGCAGTAGCTGCAGCAGCAGCAATAGCAACAGTAGCAATAGCAGCAACAATAGTTGTTGTAGTAGTAGTACTAGTAGCAGTAGTAGTAGCAATTATACTAGTAGTAGCAGCAGCAGTAGTAGTGGTAGTAATATTAGTAGTAGTAGTAATAGTAGTAGTATTTGGAGTTGTAGTCGTAGTAGCAGCAGTAATAGTATTAGGAGTTGTAGTAGATGTGGTAGTAGTAGTATTAGTTGTAGTTGTAGTAGTTGTAGTAGTAGCTACAGCAGCAATAGGAGTAGTAGTTATTGTAGTGGTACTAATAGTTGAAGTAGTGGTAGTAGTAGTAGTAATGGTAGTAGTAGTAGCAGTGCTAGTAGTAATGGTGGTGGTAGTAGTAGTAGTAGTGGTGGTGGTGGTGGTGGTGGTAGTACTGCCAGGAGTTATAGTATAGTTGTAGTAGTAGTAGTTGAAATAGTAGAAGTAGTAGTAGTAGTAGTAGTAGAAGTCATAGTAAGAGTAGTAGTAGTAGGAGGAGGAGTAGTAATAGTAGTAGTAGTAGTAGTAGTAGGAATAGTTGTAGTAATAGTAGTAGGAGGAGGAGGAGGAGGAGTAGTAGTAGTAGGAGCAGCAGTAGTTGTTGTAGAAGTAGCAGCTACAACAACAATAGTAGTAGTAGTAGTGGTAGTAGAAGTTAAAGTAGTTTTAGCTGTAGTAGTAGTGGTGGTGTTGGTAATACCCGTAGTTGAAGTAGTAGTAGTTGTTGTAATATTAGAAGTAGTAGGAGTGGTAGTAGTTGTATTAGTAGTAGTAGTAGTACTAGTAGGTGCAGTAGATGTATTAGTAGTAGTAGTAACAGTAGTAGTAACAGTAGTAGTATTAGGACTTGTTGGTGTAGTTACTGTAGTAGTAGCAGTAGTAGTTGTGGTCATAGTAAAAGTATTAGATGTAGTAGTAGTAGGAGGAGAAGTTGCAGTAGTAGTAATAGTAGTATTTATAGTAGTAGTAGTTATTGTTGTTGTAGTAGTAATAGCAGTAGTAGTAGTTGGCAGTAGTAATTATAGTAGTAGGAGTAGTAGCAGTAGGAGTAGCAGTTGTTGTTGTTGTTTGTTGTTAGTAGTAGTAGTTGTATCGGTAGTTGTTGTCGTAGTAGTGGTAACAGTAGTAGTAGTAGGTGTTGTGGTGGTGGGAGTAGAAGTGGTTGTAGAGGTGGTAGTTGTGGTAGTAGTACTAGTATCAATAGAAGGTATAGTCGTAATTGTAGTAGAAGACGCGGGCCTTATGGTAGTAGTGGTAGTAGTGGTTGGAGTAGTAGTAGAAGTAGTACTTGTCGTTCTAGTTGTAATAGTTAAAGTAGGAGTAGCAGTAGCAGTGGTAGTAGTAGTTGTAGCAGTAGTAGTATTACTAGTACTTGTAGTAATGGTAGTACTAGTAGTAGAAGTAGCAAGAGTAATAGTAGTAGTAGTTGTTGTAGTAGTAGTAGTCGTATTTGTAGTAGTCGGAGTAGCAGCATCAGCAGCATTAGTTATAGTAGTAGCAGTAGTAGTGGTAGTAGTAGCAGTAGTCATCGCAGTAGTAGTAGCATGAGTAGTAGTTGTTGTTGTAGTAGCTGTAGTTGTGGTAGTAGAGGTAGTAGTTGTAGTTGTAGTAGCAGAAGTAGTAGTAGCAGTAGTAGTAATACTAGTGATAGTAGCAGTAGTAGTTGTGGCAGTAGTAGTACGAATTTTAGTAGTAGTGGTAGGAGTAAAAGTATCAACAGCAGCATCATTAGTAGTAGTATTACTAGTAATAGTTGTAGTAGTAGTATTAATAGTAGCACAGTAGTAGGAGTGGTAGGAGTAGTAGTAGTAGTAGTAGGAGAAGTAGCAGAAGTAGTACTAGTAGTAGTTGTTGTTGTAGTAGTAGTAGTAGTCATCGCAGTTATAGTGGTTGTAGTAGTTGCAATAGTTGTATATAGCAGTTCTAGTAACATTATTAGTAGTAGTTTCAGAAGTAGTCGTAGCAGTAATAACAATAGTAGTTGTAGTAGTAGCAGTAGTAGCGACAGCTGTAGTAACAGTAGTAGTAGCGATAGCCATAGCAATAGTAGCAGCAGCAGTAGTAGTAGCTGTAGTAGCAATAGTAATAGTAGTTGTTGTAGCAACTATAACGGTAGTAGAAATAGTAGTAGTAGTAGTAGTAGTAGTAGTAGTAGTAGTCTTAGTAGTAATAGTAGTAGTAGTAGTAGCTGCAATAGCAACGATTGTAGTCATAGCATTAGTAGTAGTGGTAGCGGTAATAGCAGTAGTAGTAGTAGTACCAATCGTAGCTGTAATAGCTGTTGTAGTAGTAGTATTAGTAGTAGTAGTAGTAGTAGTAGTTATAGTCGTAGAAGTAGTAGTAGCAGTACTGGTAGTAGCAGGAGCAGTAGCTGTGCCAGAAGTAATAGTAGCCACAGTAACAATCGTAGTAGTAGTAGTACTATGGTTGTAGTAGCAATTGTACAGGTAGTAGTAGTACTATGGTTGTAGTAGCAATTGTACAGGTAGTATTAGTACTAGTAGTAGTTATACTTGAAGTAGTAGTAGTAGTCGAAGTAGTGCAAATTGCAATAGGAGATGTAGAAGTATAATAAATTGTGGTAGTAGCAGTAGCAGCGGTAGCAGCAGCAGCAATTGTAGCAGTAATTGCAGCAGTGTTACTAGTAATAGTAGTAGTAGGACTAGCAGTAGCTATAGTAGTAGTAGTAAGAGTTGGAGTAGCACTAATACTGGCAGCAGTAGTAGTAGTAGTAGTAGTAGTAGTAGTAGTAGTAGTCGTAGTAGCAGTATTTTTAGTAGCAATAGTAGTAATAGCAATAGTAGTGGAAGTAGTTGTTGTTGTGGCAGTAGTTGTAGCAGTACTAGTAGCATTAGTAGCTGTAGTCATAGCAGTAGTCATAGCTCTTGTAGTAGTAGTTGCACAAGTAGTAGTAGCAGCAGTAGTAGATGTTGCAGCAATAGCAGTTGCTGTAGTAGTAGTAGCAGTAGTAGCAACAGCAGTAGTAGCAGTAGCAATAGTAGTAGTAGTCGTAGTAGTAGTAGCAGCAGCAGCAGCAGCAGCAGTAGTTGTTGTAATATTAACAGTAGTTGTAGTAGTACAAGTAATAGTAAGAATCGTAGTAGTGGTAGTAGTTGTAGTCGTAATAATTGTAATAGTAGCAGTAGTAATAGAAGAAATAATAGCAATAGTAGTAGTTGTAGGAGTAATAAGAGTAGTACTAGCAGTTGCAGTTGTATTATCAGTAGTAGTAGTAGCAGTAGTAGCAGTAGTAGCAGTAGTAGCTGTTGCTGTAGTAATAGAGGTAGTAGTAGTAGTAGTAGTAGTACAAGCAGTAGTAGCAGTAGTAGTGATTGCAATATTGGCAGTAGTAGCGATAATAATAGTAGTTGGAGTAGTCGATGTAGCAATAGTAGAAGTAGTGGTAGCATTAGTAGTAATAGCAGTAGCTGCAGTAGTAGGAGTAGTAGTAGTAGCGAAAGTAGCAGCAGTAGTAGCAGTAGTAGTAGTAGCAGCAGCAACAGTAATAGTAGTAGGAGTAGTGGTAATAGTAGTAGTTGGAGTAGCAATAGGAGTAGTAGGAGTAGTAGTAGTAGGAGTAGCAGTACTTATAGTAGTAGTTGGAGTAGCAGTAATAGTAGTTGTAGGGGAAACTATAATAGTAGTAGTAGCAGTAATAGTAGCTATAGCAGCTGTAGTAGCTATAGTTGTAGTAGTAAGTACTACTAGTAGTAATAGCAGTAGTCATAGTAGCGAAAGTAGTAGCATAAGCTATTGTAGCAGCAACAGCAGCAGTAGTAGTAGTAATAGTAGAAGTAGTGGTAGCAATAGTAGTTGTAGTAGTAGAGGTAGTATTAATTGTAGTACTAGTAGTAGAAGCATTAGTATTAGCATTAGTAGTAATAGCTGTAGTAGCAGCGGTAATATTAGTAGTAGTGCAATAGTAGTAGTGATAACAGTAGTAGCAGCAATAGTAGTAGTAGTAATAGCAAAAGTAGTCGAACGAGTAGCAGAAGCATTAGCAGTAATAATAGGAAAAGTAGTAGTAGTATTAGTAGCAATAACAACAAAAGCAACAATAGTAGTAGTGGTAGCTTGAGCAGCTGCAACAACAACAATTGTAGTAGTGGTTGTGGGAGTTGGAGCAGTAGTAATAGTAGTCGCAGTAGTAGCTGTACTAGTAGTGGTAGTTGTACTAGTAGTAGAAGTAGTAATAGTAGTAGTTGTTGTTGTAGTAGTAACAATAAACGCAGTAGTAGTTGTAGTAGTTGGAGTTGAAGAAGGAGTAGGAGTAGTAGTCGGTGTAGCAGTTGTAGGAGTAGTAGTAGTTGCAGCAGTAGTAGTAATAATAGTAGCAGCAGTAGTAGTAGTGGCAGTATTAGCAAGTGTAATAGTTGTTGTAGTAGTAGTTATTGTTGTAATAGTAGTTGTAGTAGTTGTAGTAGTTGTAGTAGTAATAGTGGTGGTAGTAGTAGTAGTAGTACTTGTAGTAGTAGTAGCACTAGTAGTAATAGTAGTAGTAGTAGAAGGAGTGGTAAAAGTAGTAGTAGTAGAAGTAGCAGTAGCAGTTGTAGTAGTTGTCATAGATATAGGAGTTGTAGGAGCAGTAGCAGTAGTAGTAGTTGTAGTATTAGTAGTAGTAATCGTAGTATTAGAAGTAGTAGTGGGAGTTATTGTGTAGTATCGTAGTTGTTGTTGTGGTAGTTATAGAAGAAGTTGTAGTAGTAGTAGTAGTAGTTGTTGTTGTTATAGTAGTACTTAGAGTAGTAGCAGTAGGAATACTACTAGTAGTTGTTGTTGTTGTCGCTATCGTAGAAGAATAAGAAGTAGTCATAGTAGTAGTAGTGGTAGTAGGAGTAGCAGGAGCAACATCAGCAGCAACATGAGCAATACAATTAGTAGTACTAGTCATAGTAGTAGTAGGAGTAATTGTAGTAGTAGTTGTAGTGGTAGGAGTAGCAGTAGTAGTAAGAGTAGGAGTAGGAGTAGTTGTCAGTGTAATAGTTGTTGCAGTAGTAGTAGTAAGAGTAGGAGTAAGAGTAGGAGTAGTTGTCTGTGTAATAGTTGTTGTAGCAGTAGTAGTGGAAGCAGTAGTAGCAATAGTAGTAGTAGTAGTATATAGTAGTAGTAGTAGTAGTAGTAGTAGTAGTAGTAGCAGTAGGATTACTAGTAGTATTAGTAAATAGTAGCAGTAGTAAGTAAGTAGTAAGTAGTATTAGTAGTAGTAGTAGTAGTAAGTAAGGTAGTAGTAGTAGTATAGTAGTACCTAGTAATAGCAGTAGTAGTAGTTGTTGTTGTTGTTTAGTAGTAGTTAGTAGTATAGTTGTTGTTGTGTTGTTGTTTTTTGTTTTTGTTGTAGTAGCAGCAGTAGTAGTAGCAGTAGTAGTAGGTGTAAGAGTTCTTGTCATATTATTAGTAGTTGTACTAGTAGTAGGAGTAGCAGCAGGAGAAGGAGTGGTAGTGGTAGTATTAGTAGTAGTAGTAGTAGTAGCAGTAGCAGCAGTAGTAGCAGTAGCAATAGCTACAGTAGTAGGAGTACTAGTAGTAGTTTGAGGAGTAGTAGTAGTATTTGTTGAAGCAGCAGCCGGAGTAGTAGTAGTAGCGGTAGCGACAGCAGTAGTAGTAGTAGCAATAGTAGTTGTAGCAGTACAAGTGTAGCAACAATAGTAGCAGAAGTAGCGGTAGTAATATTAGTAGTACCAGTAGCCGAAAGAGGAGTAGTAGTAGTTGTAGTAGCAATTGTAGTAGTAGTAGTAGTCGTAGTAATAGGAGAAGTAGCAAGAGAAGCAGCAACAGGGGGAGGAGTAGTAGTTGTGATAGTAGAAGTAGTTGACGTAGTATTAGTAGAAATAGTAGCAGTAGTCGAAGTAGTAATAGCATTAGCATAGTAGTAGTTGTTGTAGTGGTAGCAGTAGTGGTGGTGGTGGTGGTAGTAGTAGTAATAGAAGTTGGAGTAGTTGTAGTGGGAGCAACAGTAGTAGCAGTAGTAGTAGTGGAAGTTGTAACTATAGCAGTACTAGTTGCAATAGTAGTAGTAGTGGTAGTAGAAGTAGTATCAAAATTAGTAGTAATTGTAGTTGCAGTAGTAGTTATAGCAGAAGTAGCAGCAGCAGCAGTAGTAGTAGGAGAAGTAGTAGTGGTTGGAGTTGCAGCACTAGTAGTATTAGTTGAAGTAGTAATAGTAGCACCGTAGTAGGAGTATCAGTGGTAGCCATAGTGGTTGCAGTAGTAGTAGAAGGAGGAGTAGTAGCAATAGTAGCAGTAGCAGTAGTAGTAGTGGTATCAGCAGTTGTAGTGGTAGGCATGGTAGCAGTTGTGGAAGTAGTTGCAGTAGCATAGGAGTTGTAGTAGCAGTCATAGTGGTAGTAAAAATAGTAGGAGTAGTTGTAGGAATAGTACTCGTGGGAGTAGTAGCAAAAGTAGTAGTAGTAGTAGCAGGAGTAGCAAGAGTAGAAGCAAAAGTAGTAGTAGTAAGAGCAGGAGTAGCAAGAGTAGAAGCAAAAGTAGTAGTAGTTGTAGTAATACTTGTCATTATAGCAGCAGTAGTAGTAGTAGAAGTAGTAATAATAGCAGTAGGCGTAGAAGTAGTAGTCACAGCAACAGTAGTAGTAGTAGTTGCAGTAGTTTTAGTAGCTGTAGTAGTAGGTGTAGTTGTTGTAGTTGGTAGTAGTAGATGTAGTAGTAGGAGTAGCAGCATTAGTAGGAGTAGTCTTAGTTGTAATAGTAGTAGTAGTAGGACTACTTGCAACCGCAGCAGGAGTTCTAGTAGTAGTTGTTGTTTTTATTGTTGGTGTGGAAGAAGTATTAGCAGTCGTAGTAGTAGTATTAGGATTATTATAAACAGCAGCAGTAGCGGCAGCCGGAGTAGGACTAGTAGTAGTAGCAGTAGTAGTAGGAGGAGGAGAAGCAGAAGGAGTATCAGTAGTAGTCGAGGTAGTTATTGGTGTAGCAGTAGTAGCAGTAGTAGCAGTAGTAGTGGTGATAATAGTAGTAGTTGTTGTTGTTATTGTTGTTGTAGTAGTATTAGAAGCAGAAGTATCTGTACTGGTAGGTGTAGTGGTTGTAGAGGTAGTAGGAGTAGGAGTAGGAGGAGTAGTAGTAGTAGTAGTAGTAGTTGTTGTTGTTGTTGTTGTTGTAGCGTAGTTGTTGTTGTAGTGGTCGAAGTAGTCATAGAAATAGTAGTAGTAGTAGCAGCAACAATATTAGTAGTTGTAGAAGACGTAGTATTATTAGTAGTAGTAGAAGTAGTAGTAGGAGTTCTAGTAGAAGTAGTCATACTACTTGTAGTAGTAGTGGTGGTGGTAGTAGTTGTATTATTAGTTGTAGAAGAAGTAATAGTAGTAGTAGCGGTAGTAGTGGTCGTGGATGCAGGAGTAGCAGTAGCAACAGGATTACTGCTACTACTAGTAGTAGTTGTTGTTGTAGTAGTTGCTGTAGCAATAGAAGTATTGGTACTGGTAGTAGTAGTGCTAATAGTACTAGTAGCAGTAGTAGTAGTAGTAGAAGTAGAAGTTGTAGTAGCAATAGTAGTTGCAGTAGTAGTAGTAGTAGTAGTAGTAGTAGTAGTAGTAGTAGTAGTAGTAGTAGTAGTAGTGGTAGTAGGAGTGGTAGTAGTTTAAATAGGTGTAGGAGGAGTAGTAGTAGGAGTAGCAGTAGCGGTAGTAGAATTAATAGTAGTAGCCTTTGCAGTGGTAGTAGAAGTAGTAGTGGTAGTAGTAGTAGTAGTAGTAGTAGAAGCAATATAAGTATTAGTATTAGTAATAGTATTAGTAGTAGTACTAGTAGTAACAGCAGTAATGGGAGTAGTAGTTGTAGTAGTAGTTATAGCAGCAGTAGCAGTAGTAGTAGTAGTTGTTGTTGTTGTTATTGCTGTTGTAGTTGTAGTAATATAAGCAATAATAGTCGTATTTGTAGCTGTAGATGTAGTATTTGTCATAATAGTAGTAATAGTAGTGGAAGTAGTATTAGTAACAGTAGTACTTATTATTGTTATTGTCGTTGTTGCAATAGTAGTAGTAGAAGCAGTAGTAGCAGAAGTTGAAGTAGTACTAGTAATAGAAGTAGTATTAGTTGTAGTAGTAGTTGTAGTAGGATTAGTAGTAGTAATAACAGTAGTATTTGTAGTAGTAGTCGAAGCAGTTGTAGTAGTAGTTGTAATAGTAGCAGCAACAGCAGCAGGAGTAGTAGTAGTAGTAGTAGTAGTAGTAGTAGTCGTAGTAGTAGTGCCAGTAGTAGGTAGTAGCAGTAGCAGTAGTAGTACTACTACTAGTAGTAATAGTAGTAGTAGGAGTAGTAGTTGTAATTGTAGTAGTAGTTGTTGTTGTTGTTGTGGTAGTAGTAGTTGTTGTTGTAGTAGTAGGAGCAGTAGTAGTAATCGTAGTATTAGGTGTAGGAGTACTAGTAGTAGTCATAGTTGTAGCAATCGTAGTAGTAGTAATAGTAGCAGTAGTGGAAGTAGTAGCAGTAGTCATCGTAGTAGTAGTAGTAGTAGTAGTAGTAGCTATGGAGGTAGTAGTAGCAGTAGAAGAAGTTGTGGTAGCATTAATAGTAGTAGCAGTAGTATAGGAGTAGCAGCGGAAGGAAAGGTAGCAGTAGCAGAATTCATAGCAGCCGTAGTAGACATAGTTGAAGTTGTAGAAGTAGTACTGGTAGCAGTAGCAGTATAGTAGTAGTAGAAGTAGTAGTACTAGTACTAGTATTAGCAGTCATAGTAGTAGTGGTTGTTGTTGTAGTAATAGCTGTAGTAGAGGAGCCTTGGTAGTAGTGGCGCAGTAGTAGTAGTAGTATAACAGTTGTGGCCGCAGTAGTACCAGTAGTAGCAGTAGTAGCAATTGTCGTAATAGTGGTGGTAGTAGTTGGAGTAGTAGCAGTAGTAGCAATTGTCGTAATAGTAGTGGTAGTAGTTGGAATAGTAGCAGTAGTAGCTGTAGTTGCAGTAGTAGTAGCAGTAGAAGTAGTTGCAGTAGTAGTAGTAGTTGCATTAGTGGCGGTAGCAGCAGTAGTAGCAGTAGTAGTGGTCGTAGCAGCAGCAGTAGTAGCAGTTGAAGTTGTAGTAGTAGTGGTCGCAGAAGTAGTAGCAATAGTAGTAGTAATTGTTGTCCAGGTAATAGTAGTTGGAGAAGTAGTATTAGTAGTAGTATTAGCAATTATAGTTGCAGCAGTAGTAGCAGATGTAGCAGCAATAGTAGTAGTAGTAATAGTAACAGCAGTAGTAGCCGAAGTATTAGTAGTAGTAGTAGAAGTACCAGTAATACCAATAGTAGTAATAGTAATAGTAGTAGCAACAATTGGAGTAGTTGTACCATTTGTTGTACCAATAGTAGTTGTTCTTGCTGAAGTTCCAGAAGCAATAGATGGAGTAGTAATAGCAGCTATAGTAGAAGGAGAAGTAGTAGTCACAGTTGTAACCACAGCTCTAATAGTAGTTGTTGTGGTAGTAGCATTTGTAGCACTAGTAGCAATAATAGTAGTATTAGTTGTAGCACTAGTAGTAGTAGTAGTAGTAGTAGTAGTAGTAGTAGTAGTAGTAGTAGTAATAATAGCAACAGTAGTAGTTGTTGTAGCAATAATAGCTGTAGTGTGAGTAGTTGTAGTAGTAGTAGTAGCAGCAGTAGTAGCAGCAGTAGTAGTTGGACTAATAGCAGTAGTAGATGTAGTAGGAGTAGTAGTGCCATTAGTGGTAGCAGTAGTAGTTATTGTTGTTGTAGTTGTAGCAGCAGCAGTATGAGTAGTATTAGCAGCTATAGTAGTAGTTGGAAATAGTAGTAGTAGCAGCAGCAGCAGTAGCAATAATAGTTGTTGTAGTAGTTGTACTAGTAGTGGTGGTGTTAGTAGTAGCAACAGCAGTAGGAGTAGTAGTAGCAGCAGCAGCAGATGTAGTAGTACTACAAGTAGTATTAGTCATAATAGTAGTAGTTGCTGTGTTAGTAGAAGTAGTAGTAGTAGCAGCAGAAGCAGTAAGAGCAGTAGTGGAAGCAATAGCAATGTTAGTAGCAGTAGAACAAACAGTAGTAGTAGTAGCAGTAGCACTATTACCTGGAGGAGGAGGAGGAGTAGTAGTAGTAGTAATAGTAGTAGTAGTTGCAGTTGTTGTTGTACCTCCAGAAGGGGTAGGAGAAGTAGTAGCAGTAGTAATAGCAGAAGTAGTATTCGAAGTAGTAGCAGAAGTAGTAGAAGTAGTAGCAGCGGTAGTACTAGTAGTCTTAGTAGCAATAGTAGTAGCTATAGTGGTAGCGGTAGGAAAAGTTGTAGTAGCTGCAGTAGCCGTAGTAGTAGTCATAGTAGCAGTAGTAATAGTGGTAACAGTAGTAGCATTAGTAGTTGTAGTAGTGGTAGTCGTTGTTGTAGCAATAGTAGTAGGAGTAGTAGTAGTAGTTGTAGTTGCAGTAGTAGTAGTAGTTGTTGTCCTAGTAGTAGGAGTAGTAGGAGTAGTAGTAAGACTAGTTGTAGTAGTAGTTGTGGCAGCAGGAGTAGTTGTAGCCGTAGTCGGAGTAGTACTAGCCGTCGTAGTAATAGTAGTAGTAGTCGGACAAGTACTAGAAGTAGAAGTATTAGTAGCCGCCATAGTAGTAGTAGTACCAGCAATAGTAGAAGCAGAAGCAGTGCCCGTAGTTGCCGTAGTAGAAGTAGCAGAAGTAATAGTAGCAGCAGTAATAGCAAAAGTAGTAGTAGTCGAAGTACTAGAAGTAGTAGTAGAAGCAGTTGCAGAAGTAGTAGCAATAGTAGTAGTAGTAGCAGCACCAACAATAGCTGCAGCAGCAGTAGTTGAAGTAGTGGTAGTAGTATTAGTTGCCGCAGTAGTAGAAGTCATAGTAGTAGTAGTAGTAGTAGCAGTAGTAGTGAACTTAGTGGCAGCATTAAGAGCAGTAGAAGTAGCAGAAGTAGCAATAGTAGCAATGGTAATAGCTGAAATAGCTGCTGTAGCAGTTGTAGTAGTAGGATTAGTAATAGTAGCAGTAGTAGCAACTGTAGTAGTAATACTTGTAACAATAGCAGAAGTAGTAGTTGTAGTATTAGTAGTGGCAGTAGTAGTAGTACTAGTAATAGTAGTTGTTGTAGTAGTAGTAGCAATAGTAGTAGTGGTAGTAGCAGTAGTAGTAGTACTAGTTTTATTAGTAGCAGTAGTAGTAGTAATAGTAGCATTAGCACTAGCAACTGTAGTAGTAGTAGTAGCAGTAGAAGTAGTAGTAATAGTAGCAGTTGTAACTGTAGTAGTAGTAATAGTAGAAGTAGTAGCGGTAATATTAGTAGTAGTAGTAGTAGAAGTAGTAGTAGTAATAGTAGCAGTTGTAGCTAAAGTAGTAGTACTAACTTTGGTAGTAACAGTTGTAGTACGAGTAGTAGCAGCAGATGCATTAGTAGTAGTACTAGTACACAATAGTAGTAGTAGTAGTGGTAGTAATGCTAGCACTAGAAATAGGAGTAACAGTAGTAGTAGTTATACAAGAAGTTGAAGTGGTAGTAGTAGTGCCAATAACAACAGCTACAGTAGCAGCAATAGCAACAGTAGCAACAACAGCAATAGTAGTTGTTCTAGTAGTAGTAGTACTAGTAGCAGTAGCAGTAGCAGTTGTACTAGTAGCAGCAACAGCAGTAGCAATAGTAGTCGTAGTAGTAATAGTAGTAATAGTAGTAGTATTCGGAGTTGTAGTTGTAGTAGCAGCAGTAATAGTATTTGGAGTTGTTGTACAAGTGGTAGTAGTAGTATTAGTTGTAGTTGTAGTAGTTGTAGTAGTAGCTACAGCAGCACTAGGAGTAGTAGTTGTTGTAGTGGTACTAATAGTTGATGTAGTGGTAGTAGTAGTAGTAATGGTAGTAGTAGTAGCAGTGCTAGTAGTAATGGTGGTTGTAGTAGTAGTAGTAGTCGTGGTGGTGGTGGTAGTACTGCCAGGAGTTGTAGTATAGTTGTAGTAGTAGTAGTTGAAATAGTAGAAGTAGTAGTAGTAGTAGTAGAAGTCATAGTAAGAGTAGTAGTAGTAGGAGGAGTAGTAATAGTAGTAGTAGTAGTAGTAATAGTAGGAATAGTTGTAGTAATAGTAGTAGTAGGAGGAGGAGTAGTAGTAGTAGTAGTAGGAGCAGCAGTAGTAGTTGTAGAAGCAGCAGCTACAACAACAATAGTAGTTGTAGTAGTGGTAGTAGAAGTTGAAGTAGTTTTAGCTGTAGTAGTAGTGGTGGTGTTGGTAATACCCGTAGTTGAAGAAGTAGTAGTAGTTGTTGTAATATTAGAAGTAGTAGGAGTAGTAGTTGTTGTATTAGTAGTAGTAGTACTAGTACGTGCAGTAGATGTATTAGTAGTAGTAGTAATAGTAGTAGTAGTAGGACTTGTAGGTGTAGTTGCTGTAGTAGTAGTAGTAGCAGTGGTCATAGTAAAAGTATTAGGTGTAGTAGTAGTAGGAGGAGGAGTTGCATTAGTAGTTATTGTCGTAGTAGTAGTAGTTGGCAGTAGTAATTGTAGTAGTAGTAGTAGGAGTAGTAGCAGTAGGAGTAGTCGTTGTTGTTGTTGTTGTGTTGGTAGTAGTAGTAGTTGTTGTTGTAGTAGTAGTCGTATCGGTAGTTGTTGTCATAGTAGTGGTAGCAGCGTAGTAGTAGGTGTTGTGGTGGTAGGAGTAGAAGTGGTTGTAGAGGTGGTAGTTGTTGTAGTAGTACTAGTATCAATAGAAGGTATAGTCGTAATTGTAGTAGAAGTGGCAGGCCTTATGGTAGTAGTGGTAGTAGTGGTTGGAGTAGTAGTAGAAGTAGAACTTGTCGTTCTAGTAGTAATAGTTAAATTAGGAGTAGCAGTAGCAGTGGTAGTAGTAGTTGTAGCTGTAGTAGTATTACTAGTACTTGTAGTAATGGTAGTACTAGTAGTAGAAGTAGAAAGAGTAGTAGTACTTGTTGTTGTTGCAGTAGTAGTAGTCATAGTTGTAGTAGTCGGAGTAGCAGCATCAGCAGCATTAGTTGTACTAGTAGCAGTAGTAGTGGTAGTAGTAGCAGTAGTCATCACAGTAGTAGTAGCATGAGTAGTAGTAGTAGCAGTTGTAGTAGTAGTTGTGGTAGTAGAGGTAGTAGTTGTAGTTGTAGTAGTAGAAGTAGTAGTTCTTGTAGTAGTAATACTAGTGATAGTAGCAGCAGTAGTTGTAGCAGTAGTAGTACGAATTTTAGTAGTAGTGGTGGAAGTAAAAGTACCAACAGTAGCATCATTAGTAGTAGTATTAGTAGTAATAGTTGTAGTAGCAGTAGTAATAGTAGCAACAGTAGTAGGAGTGGTAGGAGTTGTTGGTGGAGGACTAATAGTAGTTGTAGTAGTTATAGTAGCACTAATAGGAGTAGCAGTGCTTGCAGTAGTAGTAGTATTAGTAGTAGTAGTGGTAATAGTAGTAATAGTAGTAGTAGTTACAATAGCAGCAGCAGTAGTAGTAGTAGTACTAACGGCAGTAGCAATAGTAGCAGGTGTAGCAAAAATTGCAATTGTAGCAATCCTAGTAGTAGCAGTAGTAGCAGCAACCGTAGAAGTTGTACTAGGAGTTGTTGTAGAAGTAGTAGCAGTAGCAGTAGTAGTAGCAGTAGCAACAGTAGTAGTAGTAGTAGTAGTAGTAGTAGCAGTAGTAGCAATAGTGGTAGTAGGAGGAGGAGTAGTAGTAGTAGTAGTAGTGGTAGTAGTAGCTATAGTAGTACCAGTAGTAGTAGTAGAAGAAGTATTAGTAGTAGTAGTAACAGTAGTAGCTGTAGCAGCAGTAGTACTGCCGGTAGTAGTAGTAGTTGTTGTAGTAGTCGTTGTTGTTGTAGCAGTCGTACTAGTAACAATAGTAGAAGTAGTAGTAGTCATAGTAATAGTTGTAGCAGTTGTAGTAGTAGTTGTTGTAGTAGTATTAGTAGTAGGTGATGTAGTAGTTGTGGTAGTAGCATTTGTAGCAGTAGCACTTGTAATTGTTGTAGCAGAAGTAGTAGCAGCAGTAGTCGTAGTGGCAGTAGTAGAAGTAGTAGCAGCAACAACAGTAGTTGTAGTCATACTAGTAGTAGTGGCAATAGTAGTTTGGCAACAGTAGCAGGAGGAGTAGTAGTAGTAGTAGGAGTATTAGTAGTAGTTGTAGTAGTTGTTGTTGTAGAAGTAGTCGTAGTAGTAGTAGTAGTAGAAGTAGTCGTAGGAATAGTAGGAGTAGTTGCAGTGTTAGTAATAGCTGTTGTTTTAGTAGTAGTAGTAACTATTGTAGCAATGGTAGTAGTCGTTGTAGTTGTAGTGGTAGTAGTAGTCGTAGTAGTACTACTACTACTACTACTAGTAGTGGTGGTAGTAGTAGTAGTAGTCGAAGTAGTAGTCGTAGTAGTAGTAGGAGTAGGAGTTGGAGTGGGGTAGAACTAGTAGTTGTAGTAGTAGTAACACTAGTAGTAGTAGTTGCAGTTCTCGGGGTAGTTGTAGTAGTAGTTGTCGTAGTGGTGGTAGTATTAATTGTTGTTGTAGTAGTTGTTGTAATTGTAGTAGGTAAACTAGTATCAGTCGTGGTACTAGTAGTAGTAGTAGTATTCGAAATGGTAGTAGTTGTAGTTGTAGTTGTTGTAGTAGTAGTAGTAATGGTAGTAGTAGTAGTAATAGTAGTAGTAGTAGTAGTAGTAATCATGGTGGTGGTGGTAGGAGTAGTTGTAGCAGTAGTAGTAGTAGTAGTAGTAACTGTAGTGGACGTAGTAGGAGTAGTAGCAGTTGTTGTTATTACAGTAGTAGTAGCAGCAGCAGTAGAAGGAGTAGTAATAGTAAAAATAGTAATTGTAGCTGCAGTAGTAGTAGTATTTAGTAAGAGTAGTAGTAGAAGCAGTATGAGTAGTTGTAGTAGTAGTAGCAGTATTAGTTATAGTAATAGTTATAGTTGTAGGAGTAGTAGTACTAGTAGTAGTTGTAGGAGTAGTAGTTGCAGTGGTAGTCGTAGTAGTAGAAGTCGAAGTAGCCGTAGCATAAGTAGTAGTTGTAGCAGAAGTAGTAGTAGGAGTAGCAGCAGCAGCAGTAGCAGTAGTAGTAGGAGTGTAGAAGTAGAAGTAGTAGGAGGAGTTGTAGTCATAGATGTTGCTGAAGTGTTAGGATTAGTTTGTAATCGTAGAAGTTTTAGGAGTGTTCAGTGCAGTAGTAGTAGGAGTAGTAGTAGTAGTAATAGCAGTAGTAGAAGTACAAGGAGGATTGTTAGAATTAGTAGTAGTAGTAGTAGTAGTAGTAGTGGTGGTGGTGGTGGTGTTAGTATTAGTAGTTATATTAGTTGGAGTACCGATAGTAGCAATTTTATTAGTATTAGAAGTAGCAGTAGGAGTTGCTGTTGTTGTTGTAGTGGTAGCAGTAGCAGTTGTAGTGGTTGCAGTAGCAGTAGCAGTTGTAGTTGGCGTAATCGTAGTAGGAGTACGTGTAGTAGAATTAGTGGGAGTAGTAGTAGCAGTAGGAGTTGGAGTAGGAGTAGTAGTAGCCGTAGGAGTTGGAGGAGTAGTAGTAGTAGAAGTAGTAGTAGGAGTAGAAGTTGTAGTACAAGTAGTAGTAGTGGTGGTGGTAGCAGCAGCAGCAGCAATAGCAATAGGAGTAGTAGGTGTAGTAGTAGTTGTTGTTTTAGTATTTGTTTTAGTATTTATATTAGTAGTACCAATAGTAGTAGTATCAATAGTAGTAGTAGTTGTGGTAGTAGTAGTAGTAGTAGTGGAAGTAGTAGTAGTAGTAGGAGTATTAGTAATAGTAGCAGTAGTAGTGGTCAGAGTTGGAGTAGGGGTAGTAGTAGGAGTTGTAGTTGTTGGAGTAGGGGTTATAGTAGTTGGAGTTGTAGCAATAGGAGTTGGAGGAGGAGGAGTAGTAGTAGTAGTAGGAATATTAGTAGTAGTAGGAGTTGGTGGAGTGTAGTAGAAGTAGTAGTAGCAGTAGTGGTAGTTTGTGTAGGAGTAGGACTAGTACTACTACTGCAATTACTACTATTGCTACTACAACTACTACTGTTGCTACTACAAATACTACTACTACTATTACTACTACTACTACTTTTACTACAACTACTAGTACTGCTACCGTTACTATTGCTACTACTGCAACTACTGATACTACAATTACTACTACAACAACAACTACTACTACTACTATTGTGACGGCTACTACTACTACTCCCACTACTACCGCAACTACTACTGCAACTACTACTACTACTACTGTTGCTACCATGACTTGTACTACTACAACACCTATTACTACTAATACCACTACTACTACTACTAGTACTATTACTCGTATTACTACTACTATTGCTACAACTGCTTCTACTACTATTACTACTAACACAATTACTACTACAACTACTACTCTTATTATTACTATTACTCCTACCACTACTACTACTGCTATAACTACAACTCCGACTACCACTACTGCTACTACTACTGCTGTTGCGACTACTACTACTACTACTACACCTACTACGACTACTACTACAATTACTACTACTGCAACTGTTACTACTACAACAACAACTACTACTACTATTACTACAACTACTACTACTAGTACTACTACTACAACAACTACTACTACAACTATTACTTCCACTACTACTACTACTATAACTACTGCTGCTACAACAACTACTGCTGCTACTACTACTATTGGTTCTACTACTACCACTACTACTAATACTAATACAACTGCTACTTCTGTTCCTACTATTACTAGTACTACTACTACTACTGCTACAACTGCTACGGCAACTACTGCTGCTATAATTGCTACTACTACTACAGCTGCTTATACTATTACTATGAATACTACAACAACCAGTACTACTACCCCAACCACTAAAACTACTACTAGTACTGCTACTACTGATGCTACTACTGCTACTGCTACTATTATCACTACTACTGGAAGTACGGCTACTACAGCTACTGCGGCTACTACTGCTACAACAACTACTACTACTATTGCGACTACTACTCCAATTTATATTTCTGCTGCTACTACTTTTACTACTAATACTGCTACTACTACTACAACCACCATTGCGGCTCCTACGACTACTACTGCGACCTCTCCAACTACTACAACTACTGCATCTACTACTATTGCTACTACTACTGCTACTACTACTACAACTACTACTACTTGTACTACTGCTACAACTACTACTACTTGTACTACTACTACAACTACTACTATTTCTCCCTCTGCAAATGCTACTACTACTGCTACTACTAATAATACCACTGCTACTGTGCCTACTACTAATGCTACTTCTACTACTATAATTACTGCTGCTGTTACTACTTCTATTACTACTACTGCTACGACTATTATTGATACTACTATGGCAACCACTACTACTAGTACTCCTGCTACACTATTACTATAACTATAATTATTTTTAGTACTGATACTCCTGCTACTATTGCGACTTCTACTACTTTAGCTACTGCTACTCCTGTTACTACCGCTATAGCTCCTTCAACAACAACTTCTACTCCTACAACTACTGATACTACTGCTACTCCTACTACTACGATTGCCAAAGCTACCACATCCACTAATATCGCTCCAACTACTACTACTGCTGCTAGTACTCCCACTACTGCTGCTACTACTACAACTACTACTCCTGCTCCTACTACTTCTACTACTGCTACCACTACTACTATGGATCCTACTGCTGCAACTACTACTACAACTTCCACTCCAGCTCCTACTACTTTTACAACTACCACTGCTGTTGTTAGTCCTAGTACTACTACTGCTCCTCATGTTACTACTGCTGCTAAAACTCCTACTGCTACTACTACTACTGTTCCTACTACTACTACAACTACTACTTCTACTACTACTACCACTGTTGTTACTCCTCCTACTACTATTATTAGTCCTATAATTACTACCACCACTACTATTTTGTGGAAACTATTGATGCAATAACTACTACTACAACTACTAATGCTACTACTATGACTTCTGCTACTACTTCTACTACTACTACGGATGGTACGACTGCTATTGTTGCTACTACTACCACTTTTGCTACTACTTCTACTGTTGCTGCTGCTACTACTATGACTTCTACAACTACTGCTATTTCTGCTACTTCTTCTACATCTACCACAACTACAACTACACCTACTACTTCAACTACTGCTGTTGCTTCTACGTCAACTTCTGCCAATACTTCTACTTCAACTACTACTACTACAACTACTACGACTACTACACTTACTACTACTACTACCACTACTACTACTACGACTACAACTACTGCGACTACTACGCCTACTACAACTACTACTACCACCACTACTACTATTACTACTACTGCTACTACTATTATCACTACTACTACAGCCACTACAACTACTACAATAACTACTACTACAACTACTGTCAATAATACTACTACTGCTGCGGCTGCTCCTATTACTACTAGTACTACTACTATTACTACTACTACTATTGTCACTACTACTACTGCTACTACTACTACTACTACTACAATTTCTACTGCTGCTACAACTGCTACTACTATTGCTGATGCTACTGCTGCTACTACTACTACTGCTTCTGCTGAAACAACTTCTATTGCAACTACTACTATCACTACTACTACTGCACCTGCTCCTACAACTGCTACTACTACTACAGTTGCTGCTACTGCTGCTACTACAACTATTGCTGCTGTTACAACAACTACGACCACTATGAAACTACTAATACTACTAATGTTGTTGCTGCTACTACTACTACTTCGCCTACTATAATTACCACTACTACAGCTACTGCTACTCCAACTAATACTATTGCCGCTAAAACTACTACGGCTACTACTAGTATTCCTACTACTACTACTATTACTACAACTACTACTACAACAACAACAACAACAACAACAACAACAACTCCTACTACTACTACTTCTTCTTCTAGTTCTATTACAACTTCCTACTACTATTGTTGTTGCTGCTACTACTGCTATGACTTCTAATACTACAACTACTACTACCAGTATGGTTACTACTGCTACTACTGCTACCTCTTCCTCGACTGCCACTACAATTATTGTTGCGACAATAGCTACTGCTACTACTATTACTTCAACTACTACTGCCACTACTACTATTGTTGCCACAACAACAACTACTACTATTACTACTAATATTGCCACTACTACCACTACTGCTACCACTAGTTTGACTGCCACTAAAATTACTACTACTGCTGCTGCTGCTACTACTATTGCTACTATAACAACAACAACTACAACAAGTACTACAACCACTACTCCTACGGCTACTACTACTGCTATAGCTTCTGCGACTGCAACTGTTACTGGTTCTACTACTACCACAACTACTACTACTGCTACTACAACTGCTATTACGAATAATACTACTAGAACTTCTACTACTTCTGCTACTTCTACTTCATTTGCTATAACTATTACTACAGCGCCCACCTCTGCTACTAGTACAACTGCTACTCCTACTAATACAACTGTTGCTACTACTAGTATGGCTAGTATGACTATGAATATTATTGCCACTACTACTATTACTACTCCATCTTATGCTACTACTGCCACTATTACTATTACTTCTACTACTACTATTGATATGACTGCTACTAAAGCTACTTCTACTACTGCGGCTACTACTTCTACTACTGCTACAACTACAGCTGCTACTGCTGCTACTACTATTTCTACAACACTACAACTTCTACAATTGCTGCCAATAATACTGCTACAACTGCTATTACTACTACTACTAATACTACTACTACGAATACAACTTTTACTACTACTACAACTACTAGTACTACAAGTACTACTACAACTACTGCTACTATTGCGACTATTGCTGCGACTACTACTGCTACAACTATTACTACTACCACTACAACTATTGCTACTACTACTACTACTGCTGCCAATACTACTACTACTACTACTACTACTACTACTGCTACTACTACTCCTGCTGCTGTTGCTGCTATTGCTGCTCCTCCTCCTCCTACTACTACTCCTACTATATGCTGCTGTTGCTGCTCCTACTACTACAACTACTACTAGTACTTCCACTACTACTGCTCCTATTACTACTACTACTACTATTACAACTACTAATACTACTACTAATCCTACTACTACTATTACTACTACTAATACTTTGCTATTAGTCCTACAAATACAACAACTCCAAACACTCCTACTACTACTACTACTACTGCAACAACCGCTACTGCTACTACTGCTTTAACAACTGCTACTGCTACTGCTACTACTACAACTACGACTACTACTACTAATAGTACTACTTCTACTACCACTTATGCTACTGTTGCTACTACTACTGCTACAGCTACTTCTGCTACTGCTTCTTCTACTACAAACACTACTCCAACTGCTACTGCTACAAGTCCTACTATTACTACTACTACTACTACTAAGATTTATACTACTACCACTACAACTACAACTACTACTATTACTACTACAGCTACTACTATAACTACTACTACCACGACTACTACTACCACTATGACGACCACTGCTGCTACTACTACTGCTACTACTAGTCCAATTACTACTACTACTGCTGCTACTACTACAACCACTACTACTACTGCAACTATTATTACTGCTACTTCTACTACTACTACTTCTGCAATGACTACTACATATACTACTGCAACTGAAATACCTACTACTGTTACTACTAGTACTTCACTTACTAGAAATACTACTTATATTCCAACAAATACAGCCACTGCGGCTGATACTACTACTACAACAACAACTACTACTAGTACAACTACTACCATTTCTACTATTGCTGCTCCTACTACTACTACTACTACTACTTCCACTACTACTACTGTTGCTGCTCTTGCTGCTACTACTACTAATATGGCTACTACTACTACTACTACTAATAAAAATAATATTGAGACTGCAACTACTGCTGATATTGTTGCTACTACTACTACTACAACTACTGCGACCACTACTGCTACTAGAACAATTACTATTGCTGCTACTACTACTATTGCTACTAGTATTGCTACTAATACTAGTACTACTACTACACAAACTACTACAAATAATACTATTACTCCTAGTCCTACTACCGTTACTACTACTACTCATACTACTACTTCGACTACTACTACTACTTCTAGTTTTTCATTTACTACTGTTGCTGCTGCTACGACTACTACTAGTACTGCTCCTAATCCTCCTCCTCATGCTATCACTATATCTACTATTACTTGTATTACTACATCTACTGCTACTACTACTACGACTACTACTACAACTACTTCTACTACAACATGTACTATTACTTCTACTTCTCCTGTTACTGCTACTACTTCTGCTACTACTATTGCTATTACTACCATAATTGCAACTATGACTACTACTACACTTGCTACTACTACTACTATGATTACGAATACTAATACCTCTACTACTACTACAAAAACAACTACTACTATTACTATAGTTGCCGGTACAACCTCTACTACAACTCCTCCTACTACTAGAACTACACTACTACTACACTACTACTACAACTACTACTATTGCTACTAGTACTACTCCTATTACTACTACTATTGCTACGACGACTACTATCACTACAACTTCTACTACTACTACTTCAACTACTACTAGACTACTACTACTTCGACTTCAACTAATACTACTACTACAACAACAACAACGACAACTACTACTCCTATTGCTACTACTACTACTACTACTACTAGTGCTGCTGCTGCTACTGCTACCTCTACTTTGACTACTACTACTATTGCTGCTGCTACTACTAGTACTACACTACTTCTGCAACTAATACTACTAGCACTGCTACTAGTCCAACTAGTCCAACTACTACTACTATTACTAATACTAAAACTACTACTACTACTACAACAACTACTACTACAAAAACTCATTCTGCTACTACTACTACAACTCCTACTACTATTACTACTTCTACAACTACTGGTACTCTTACTGCTACTACTAATACTACAACTACTACTAATGCTACAACTTCTACTACTACTACTCCTATTGCTATAACTATTACTACTATTAGTACTACTGCTGCTACTGCTACTACTACTACCACTACTATTGCTGTTGTTGTTGCTCCTACTAATACAGCTACTACGACCACTACTACTGTGACTGCTACTACTACCACTATTACTGCTACTGTTGCTGCTACTACTACAACAACAACTACTACTAATACTACGATAACTAGTACTACTACTGCTTCTACTACTACTAATACTACTACTCCTACTATTTCTTCGACTACCACTGCTACTACAATAACTACTACTGCTACTATTAATGCGACTACTTCTACTACTACTACTACAGCTGCTACAATTACTATTTCTACTTCTACAACTACTATTGCTAATATAACTACTACTAGTGCTACCACTACTAATCTTGCTACTACAACTGTGACTACTACAGCTGCTGCTACTACTACTTACACTACTCTTGCTGCTACTACTACTACTTCTGCTGCTACTACTACTAGTACTACTACGAATACTCCTACTACTACTACTACTACAACAACTACTACTACTGCTACTAGCACTAATACTCTTACTACTGCTATTACCACTACTACTTTTATCACTTAGACTACTGCTACTCCAACTAATACTGATGTCGCTGCTACCGGTATTACTACTAACGCAATTACTACTACTACTACTACCTCGACTACTATTAATGCTACTACTACTACTAGTTTTGCAACTACATCTACGACTACTACAACTACTACCTCCGCTACTACTACTACTACAATGACTAGAACAACAACAACTACTACTAGTACTACTCCTCCTGCTACTACTATAAATACTACTACTACTACTGCTAATACAACTACTACTACCGTTACTACTCCTGCTGCCACACCTCTACTACTACAACTACGGCTACTACTACTACACTACTACTATAACTATTACTACTAGCACTACTACTACTCCAACAACCACTACTATTATTACTACTAATACTACTACCACTATTACTACTACTACTACAACCACAACAACAACTACCACTACTACTATTATTCCTATTGTTGTTACTACAACTCCTCCTCCTACTACTACTACTACTAGTTCCACAACTACTGCTACTTTTGCTTCCGCCACTACTATTGCTATTGCTACTACTCCTACGACTGCTGCTATTGCTACTGCTACTACTATTACTACAACAAGTCCTACTACTACTACTACTATTGCTACTACTACTACCACTACTAATAATGCTACTATTACCACTAATACTTCTACTACTACTACTTCTACTATGACTACTACTACTACTACTAATACTTCTACTACAACAACTACCGCCACTGCGGCAGCTACAGCTACTACAACTGCTACTTCTACTACTACTGCTGCTACTATTGCTACTATTATTGCTCCTATTACTACTACTACTACTACTACAACTGCTACTAATAGTGCTACTACTGCTGCTACTGCTACTACCACTAAGGCTGCTATTACTGCTACAACTACTATTGCGGCTGCTACTGTTGCTGCTGCTACTACTAATATTACTATTACTTCAACTTCTCTAACTAATACTACTACTGCAACGATTACTACTGCTACAACTACTGCGATGACTACAACTACTGCTACCTCAATTACTGCTACGACTACTACAACTGCCACAGCTATTACTACTATTGCTACATCTACAAATAGTACTACTACTACTAGTACAACAACAACTACTACTGCAACTGCTATTACCCTTTCTACTACTACTGATACTACTACTTCAAACGCTATAACAACTACTGCTACTTCTGCTACTATTGCTGTTACTACTACTACTACTGTTGCTGCTGCTGCTACTAGTACTGCTCCCCTCCTCCCCCACCTCTCCTCCGCCTCCTCCTACTACTACTACTAAATCCACTATTACTACTACTATTACTACAACTACTACTACAATGACTACTACGACGTCTACTAGTTCTACAACAACAACAACTACTTCTGCTACTACTACCACAACTACTCCTACTACTCCTTCTACTATGACTACTAGTACTACAACAACAACCACTACTACTCCTGTTACTACTACTACAATGATTACTGCTAGAACTACTTCTACTTCTACTACAACAACAAATACTACAGGTTCTGCTACTACCTTTACTTCTACTACAACTGCTACTACTACTATACTACTATTGCAACAACAACTACGAGCACTACTACAACTCCAACAACTGCTACTATTACTACTACGAATACTACTAATAATTCTACTACTACTACTACTACTACAACTTTTACTATTGCAACTACTACTACACCTACTACTGCTGCTGTTAATACTGCTACTACAGCTACTACTAATATTTCTACATCTACTACTAATACTACCACCACTACAACTACTAATACTACTACTTCTGCAACTACTTTTGCTACTACTTACTATTACTACTACTACTACAACTACTACTGCTAGCACTCCTACTACTACTACTACTATTGCTACAACTACTACTACTTCTATAACTACTAATGCTACTACTACTCCTACTACTACTACTACTCCTACTACCAATACTACTACTACAACTACTACAAGTATCACTACTCCCATTGCTGCTACTGCTACTACTCCTATTACAACTACTACTGCTATTACTACTACTACTCCTACTGCTACTACTTCTATCACAACTACTACTAATACTACTACTATTACTACTATTACTACCACAACAACTACCCCAGCTACTACTACTACTACTACTACTTCTACTTCTACTACTACTACTACTACTACTACTACTACTACTTCTACTACTACTCAACCCCTAGTCTTGCTGCTACTCCTGCTACTACAACTACCACAACAATAGCTACAACTGCTACTACAACTTCTACTACTATTGCTGCTACATTTCCTAAAACTACTGGTACTGATACTACTACTACTACTATTGCTATTCCTATTGCTAAAACTACTACAGCTACTACTACTACTACTACTACTACTACTACTACTACTACTGCCACTACTAGTACAACTTCTACTATTACTGTGACTACTCCTACTACTTCTGTTGCTACTCATTCAACTACTCCTACTACAACAACTACTACTGCTCCTACTACTACTCCTTCCCCTACACCTACTCCTCTTACTAGTACTTTCCTACAACAACTACTACTACTAGTACAATTACTACTACTTCTACTTCTACTGCTACTACGATACTACTACTATTGCAACTAGTACTACTACCACTACTACTGCAACTACCACTATCGCAACAATTGCTACTACTACTATTACTACTAGTCCTACTACTACGACTACTTCTTCTACTTCTTCTACTACTACTACTTCTACTACAACTGCTACTACTATTGCAATAATCGCTACTACGACTACTACTGCTGCTCCTAATACTACTACTAATACTACTACTACTACTAGCACAACAACTACTACTACAACTACTACTACTCCTGCTGCTCCTACTACTACTACTACTTCTACTACTAATGCTGCTGCTACTTCTACTACTATTGCTACTACAATTTCTACTACTACTCCTATTACAACTACTACTCCTAGTACTACTTCTACTACTATTACTAGGACTACTGCTACTACTACTGCTGCTATTATTACTACTACAGCTATTGCAGCTAATACTTCTACTACTTCTGTTGCTACTGCTACTCCAACTACTATTACTACTTCTACTCCTACAATTACTACTATTACTACAACTACTACTACAACTACTACCACCACCACTACTACTATTATTACTACTACTTCTAATACTGCTACTACCGTTACTGGTACTACTATTACCACTACTATTGCTACTGCTACTGCTACTAGCACTACTACTAGTCCAACAACTACTATAATTACTACTACTGCTGCTACAACAACAACTACAACTGCTACAACTACTACTGCTAATAGTGCTGCTGCTACTACTACTACTACTACTACTACTACTACTACTATTATTACTATGACTACCACTACGGCTACTACTACTGCTACTGCTGCTGCTACTACTTCTATTACTCCTACTACTACTACTTCTACTACTCCTACTACTACTACTCCTACTGCTACTACTACTGGTACTACTACTCCAGCTACTACTACTGCTGCTACTACTACTATTACTACTACTACTACTACTACTAGTAGTTGTAGTAGTACTAGTACTACTACTGCTACTACTACTGCTACCAGTACTTCTACTACTACCACAACCACTGCTACTACACCAAGTTCTATTACTAGTACTACTACTCTAACTACTGCTACTACAACTGCTACTCCAACTAATAATTCTATAATTACTACTACTATGACTTTTACTACTACAGCCACTACAACAACTACTACTAGTACTATTACTACTAAACTATTGCTGATGCTACAACTACTACTACTATGAGTAATACTCCTACTACTACTTCCCCAACTACTTCTACTATTACAAATATTACTATGACTGCTACTACTACTACTACTGCTACTAGTACCACTACTACTATTACTATGACTACTACTACAACAAATAATCCTGCTGCTGCTGCTACTTGTATTACCACTACTAGTACAACAATAGCTGTTGCTACTACTACTACTACCACTACTGCTACTACTACTACTACTAATACTGCAACTTCTACTGCTGCTGTTGTTGTTGCTGCTATTGTGACTATTACTACAGCAACTATCACGACAACTACTCCTATTGCTAATACTGTTGCTGCTGCTACTGCTGCCAATACTACTACTACTATTATTGTTGCTCCTGCAGCTACTAATACGGCTACTATAACTACTACTATTACTACTACATCGACTACTACTACTACTACTATTACTTGCACTACTACAACTAGTACTACTACCGCTGCGACTTCTACTACTACTACTACTACTACTATCACCGTACTACTGCTCTACTGTAGCTACTACTACTATTATTATTGCTACTAATACTGCTTCTACTACTACTACTATTACTGCTACTACTTTTGCTACTACTACTTCTGCTACTGCAGCAGTTGCTGCCACAACTACAACTACTGCAGCTAGTATTAGTACAACTACTTCTACTATCACTACCACTACTGTTGCTGCAGCTGTTGCTGCTACTACTACCACTGCTGTAGCTACTACTACTACTTCCACTATTACCGCTACTGCTAAAACTACTACTGCTACTGCTGCTGCTACTGTTGCTGCGACCACTACTACTACTACTATAGCAACTTATCCTACTACTATATCTACTTCTTTTCTTACTACTAGAACTGCTACTGCTGCTGCTGCTTCTGCTGTTACTTCCATAACTTCTCCTACTACAACTACTGCTACTACGACTACTATGACTACCATTATTATTACTGTTGCTACTTTTGCTACTACTACTACTGCTACTACTACCATAGCCACAACTACTGTAATAACTATGCTACTTCTGCCACTAATGCTATTTCAACTACTACTCCTATTACTGCTACTACTACTACTACTACTAATAATCCTACGGCTACTACCACTGCTGCTACTATTGCTACTGCTACTACTACTACAACTACTACTGGTATTACTACTACTACTACCAGAACAGATACTAGTATTGCTATTGCTACTGCTACTACCACTACTACAGCCAATACTATTACCACTACTACTACTACTATTTCTTTTGCTCCTACTGCTACTACTACTGCTGCTGCCACTACTACTACTACTACTCCTAATATTACTACAGCTTCTACTACTATTGCAACTACTGCTATTACTTCTATTGCTACACCTACTACTGCTCCTATTACCACTTACAATGACTCCTATTACTACTACTCGACAAGTACTATAGCTTCTACTACTATTGCAACTACTGCTATTACTTCTATTGCTACACCTACTACTGCTCCTATTACCACTACTACGACTCCTATTACTACTACTCTACAAGTACTACTACGACTACTACTTCAACTACTGCTACTACAACAACTACTACCACAAAAACTGCTACTGCTACTACTACTGCTGATACTACTACTGCTACTACTAGCACTACAGCTACACCACTACTACAACTACTACAACAACTACTACTGCAACTGCTACTTCTGCTACTACTACTACTACTATTGCTGCGACAACTACTACTACTACTACAACTACAGCTACGACTAGTACTACTAGTATTATTACTACCTCTACAACTACTGTTATTGCTACTACTATTGTACTACTACTACACTACCAATACTACTACTAGAACGACTAGTATTGCTATAATTACCACTTCTACTACTACTACAAAAATTGCTACTACTACAACAACTAGTACGACAGCTACCCCTACTGCTAGTACTACTACTCCTACTACTTCTACAACTACTACAACTGCTGGCACTGCTACTACCTCTACTATAGCAACTACTACTACTACTACTACTACTTTTATTACTACAATTGCTACTATGACTTTTACTACTACTCCTACTACTATTACTACTACTACTACTACTACTACTACTACTACTACTACGACTACTACTATTACAACTGCTACTAATACTACTACTTCTACTACTACTACTACTTCCATTACTACTGCTACTACTAGTACCGCTGCTCCTCATCCTACTCCTCCTCCTCCTCCTACTACTACTACTAGCACTACTACTGCTAGTACTACAATGTTTACTACAACTACTGCTACTCCGACTACCACTACTCCTACCACTACTACTAGTACTACAACTACTACTACTAAAACTACTACTACTACTACTACTCCTATTACTGCTACTACTTTCGCTACTAGTACTACTACTACTACTACCACCACCACCACTACAGTTGCTACTGCTACTGCAACTACTACTGCTACAACGAGTCCTTTTACTACTAGTACACCTGCTACCACCTCTACTACTACACCTTCTTCAACTACTAGTACTACTACTACTAGCACTACCTCTTCTGCTACCACTGCTGCTACTATTACTACACTACTTCTACAACTACTGCTACTAGCAATGCTACTACGCCAATAACTTCTACGATTACTGCTACTAATGCTACTACTACGACTACTACAATAAATACTCCTACCACGACTACTACTACTACTACTACATCAACAATTGCTGCTACTGCTACTGTTACTACTAGTCCTATTACTACTACTACCACTGCTGCTTTTACTATCACTACTACTATGACTACTATTTCTACTACTGCTTCTACTACTACAACTTCTGCTACGACTACTATAACTACTATTGCAACTACAATAGCTACTACTATTACTATTTGTACAACTACTAGTACTACTACATATACTGCAACAAATATAGCCACTGTGGCTGATATTGCTACTACAATTGCCACTACTACTCGTATAACTACTACTATTGCTACTATTACAGCTCCTCCTACTACTATTACTACTACTGCTACTACTACTGCTGCTGCCACTCTTGCTGTAGCTACTACTAATACGGCTACTACTACTACTACTACTACTACTGAGACTTCTACTACTACTGCTGTTGCTGCTACTACTACTACTACAGTTGCTACTAATACTTCTACTCCAACTACTACTGCTGCTACGACTTTTACAGCTACTTCTACTACTACTACTACTACTCCTCCTCCTCCTCCTCCTCCTCCTACTACTACTACTACTACTACTACTACTACTGCTACTACTACTACTATTACTACTATTGCTACTAGTAATACTAGTACCACTACTACTGGTACAACTAAAATTACTACTATTATTGTACTGCTACTACCCTTGCTACTACTACTGATACTACTACTTCAACTGCCACTACTACTACTACTACTACTACTACTACTACTACTGCTGCTGCTGCTACTACTTTTATTACTGCTCCACCTCCTCCTTCTCCTCCTGTCATTACTACTACTTCTACTTCTCCTATTACTGCTACTACTTCTGCTACTACGACCACTGCTACTACTGCTGCTACTTCTACTACGACCGTTACTTCTACAACTGCAAAAACTATGACTACAACAACAATAACTACTACTACTACTGCACTGGCTACTAGTACTTCTATGATTATGACTACTACTATTAACGACTACTACTATTACTACTACTAATACTACTACTACTTCTACTGCTACTACTACAACTACAACAACTCCTTTTGCTACTACTACAACTCCTACTGCTGTTACTGCCGCTACAACTACTACTACTCCTACTACTAATACTACTACTACTACTACTACTACTACAACTACTACTCCTACAACTACTACTACTGCCACTTGTACTAATTATCCTACAACTACTACAACTACAACCACTGCTACTACTACTACTACTACTACTACTACTACTATTGCTTCTGCTGCTGTTGCTACTCAAACTCCTACTCCTATTGCTACTTCTACTACTACTTTCACTACTACAACTACTACTACAATAACTACTAGTGCAACAACTACTATTGCTACTACAATTGCTGCTACTATTACTAAAACTACTACCAGTGCTACTACTACTTCACTACTGTTGCTACTGGTACTGCTACTATGACTCCTAATACCACAACTTCGGCTACTACGACTGCTATTACTACTAATGCTACTCCAAACACTCCTACTATTTCTATGACTACTACTCCAACTACTACACTGCCACTACTGCTACTACTACTGCTAGCACTACTACTACAACTACTGCTATTACGAATACTACAACTCCTACTACTGCTCCTACTACCGTTACTACTACTACTATTAGTCAAACTAATACTACCACTACAAACACTCCTACTACAACTACTACTGAAACAACTGCT
>RXID01019210.1:0-13981 GCA_005019695.1 Trichopus zeylanicus subsp. travancoricus
TAGTAGCAGTAGTAGTAGCCGAAGTAGTAGCAGAAGTAGTAGCAGTAGCAGTAGTAGTAGTAGCAGCAGTAATACGAGTAGTTGCAGTAGAAGTAAATGTAGTCGTAGAAGTAGTTGTAGGAGTTGTTTTAGGAGTCAAAGTAGAAGTAGTAGCACTAGTTGTTGTAGTAGTAGTAGTAGTAGTAGTAGTAGTAGTCGTAGTAGCAGTAGTAGTAGTAGTCGTAGTAGCAGTAGCAGTACTAATAGTAGTGGTTGAAGTAGTAGTAAAGGTAGTAGCCATAGTAGTAGCAGTAGTAGTAAAAGTAGTAGTGATAGCAGTAAGAGTAGAAGTAGTAGTGGTTGTAGTTATTGTAGAAGTAGTAGTAGTAGCAGCAGCATTAGTAGTAGTAGTAGGAGTCTGACCAGTAGTAGTATTAGTAGTAGTAGTAGTAGTAGTAGTAGAAGTACTAGCAGAAGTAGTTATCGAAGCACTAGTAGTAGTAGTAGTAGTAGTAGTAGTAGTAGTAGTAGTAGTAGTAGTAGTATGGGAAGTAGTAGTAGTAGTAGCAGGAGTTTAGAAGTAGTTCTAGTAGTAATGTAGTAGTTGTAGCAGCAGTAGTAGTAATAGAGGTAGTAGTAGTTATTGTTGTAGCAGTTGTAGTTGTAGTAGTAGTCATTGTACTAGTAGTAGGAGTAGTAGAAGTAGGAGTAGTAGGAGTAGTAGTAGTGGTAGTAGTAGCAGCGCTAGTAGTAGTTGCTGTAGTAGTAGCTGAAGCAGCAGTTGTTGCCGTAGGAGTAGTGGTAGTAGTAGTTGTTGCAGTAGTGGTTGTTGTTGTAGAAATAGTAGCAGTAGTAGTTGAAGTAGTGGTAGTAGCAGTAGTAATTTTAGTGGTAGTCAAGTTAGTGGTAGATGTAGTGGCAGTAGTAGCAGTAGTAGTTTTAGTTGTTGTTGTTGTCGTTGTAGCGATAGTAGCAGTAGTAGCAATAATAGCGAAAGTAATAGCAGTAGTAGTAGTTGTTGTAGCAGTACTAGTTGTAGTGGTTGTCGAAGAAGGGGTGGCAGTAGTAGCAGTCGTAATTGTAGAGTAGTAGTAGTAACAGTAGTAAAAGCAATAGTAGCAATAGTAGCAAAAGCAGTAGTAGTAGTAGTAGCAATAGTAGCAAAAGCAGTAGTAGTAGTAATAATAATACTAGTTGTAGTAGTAGAGTAATAGTAGTAATAATAGTAGTAGTAGTAGTAGTAATAATAATAGTAGTAGTAGTAGTAGTAGTAGAGTAGTAGTAGTAGTAGTAATAGTTGTAGTAGTAGTAGCAATAGTAGCAAAAGCAGTAGTAGTAGTAGAAGTAGTAATAGGACTAGAAATAACAGCAGCATAGTAGTAGAGTAGTAGTAGCAGTAGTAGTAGTTGTAGTAATAATAATACTAGTAGTCACAGTAGTAGTCGTAGCGGCGATAGTATTATTTGAAGTAGTAGTTGTAGCAACGGTAATTATAGTAGGAGAAGTTGTAGTAGTCACAGTAGTTGTAGTAGTAGCGATAGTACTATTAGTAGTTGCTGTAGTAGTCATTGTGGTAGGAGTAGTAGCAGTAGTAGCAGCAACTGTAGCAGTTGTAGTAGTTGAATAAGTGGTAGCTGTTGTAGCAAAAGTAGTAGTTGCAGCAGTAGTAGTTATAGCAGTGTCGTAGTGATAGCAGCAGCAGCAACAGTAGTAGTAGTAGTAGTAGTAGTAGTAGTAGTAACAGTAGTATTAGTACTAGAAGTAGTTAGAGTAGTAGTAGCATTGGTAGCAGTTGTAGCAGTTGTAATATAGTAGTAATAGTAGTAGTAGTTGTAATAGTGGAAGTAGTTGTAGAAATAGTAGTACTTGTACCATTAGTGGTAGAAGTAGCAGTAGTGGTAGTAGTAGTAGAAGTAGTAGTAGTAGTTGTAGCATCAGTAGTAGTAGTAGCAGTAGTAGCAGTTATAGTAGTAATAGTAGGAGCATTAGTAGCAGAAGTAGTAGTCATTATAGTTGTGGCAGTAGTAGCAGTAGTAGATGCAGTAGCTGAAGTACCTGTAGCAGCATCAAATGTAGTAGTAGTAGCAGCAGTAATAGTTGTAGTAAAAGAAGTAGTAGTAGAAGTAGTAACAACAATATTAATAGTCATAGTCGCAATACTAGTACTAACAGTGCTAGTAGTAGCAACAGTAGTAATAGAAGTAGTAGAAATTGTAGGTAGCAACAATGGTAGCAGTAGTAATAGTAGTAGCAGAAGTAGTAGTAGTAGTAGAAGCAGTAGAAGTTCTAGTTGTAATATTACTAGTGGCAGTGGTGGTAGTAGTAGTAGTAGTAGTAGAAGTACTAATAGGGGGAGACGATGTAGTAGTAGTAGTGGTGGTGGTGGTAGTAGTAGGAGACGCAGTAGTAGTAGCAATATTAGTAGTCGTAGTAGTAGTTGGAGTAGTAGTAGTAGTAGTGGTAGTTGCAATAGTAGAAATAGTTGTAGCAATAGTCGTTGTTGTTGTTGCAGTTGTAGCTGTTGCAGTAGTAGTAGTTGTTGTATTAATAGTAGTTGTCGTAGTAGCAGAAGTTGTATTAGTAGTAGTAGTAGCAGTAGTAATAGTAGGAGTTATAGTAGTAGTAGCAATAGTAGCAAAAGTAGTAGTAGTTATTGCAGTAATAGAAGTAGTAGTAGCAGTAGTAGCTGTAGTAAAAGTAGTAGTAGTAGTAGCACTAGCAGTAGCAATAGCAATAGTTGTAGTAGGAGCCTTATTAGCAGCAACAGTAGTAGTAAAAGAAGTAGTAGAAGTTGTTATTGTCGGAGTAGTAGTAGTTGTAGTTGTCATAGTAGTAGTAGTTATAGTAGTAGTACGAGTAGCAGCAGTAGTACTAATAGCAGTTGTAGTAGCAGTCGTAGTAGTTGTAATTTAAGTAGTGGATGCATTAGTAGCTGCATTCTGATTAATAGTAGTAGTAGCAGGAGCAATAGTAGTAATAGTAGCAGTTGTAGTAGTAGTAGTTGTGTTAGCAGTAGTACTAGCAACAGTAGTACTAGTAGTAGTAGCAGTACTAGTAGAAGCAATAGCAGTGTAGTAGAAGTAGAAATAGTTGCAGTCGTAGTAGTAGTAGTAGTGGTAGCAACAACAACAACAAAAACAGAAGTAGTAGTAGTAGTAGTAGTAGTAGCAGCAACAACAACAACAACTATAGTAGTATTACTAGGAGTAGTAGTAGCAGCATTAGTAGCCATAGTAGTAGTAGTGGTGGTGTAGGCGGTAGTAGTAGTTTTTGTAGTACTAGTCGCACTAGTAGTAGCATAGTCGTGAGTATTATTAGTAGCAAACGTAGTGCCTAGAGCGTAGTTTTCGTAGTAGTTAGTGTTTGTAGTAGGTGAGTAGCTGTCGTAATAGAATGCGTAATTGATGTAGTAGAGTTGATTCGCAGAGTGTAGTAGTGGCAAAGTAGTAGTAGTAGCAGCGTAGTTAGCCGCAGAATCTAGTAGTAGTATAGTAGTAGTCGTAGTAGCAATGTAGTGGCAACAGCAGTAGAGTAGCAGTAGCAGCAGAAGCAGCAGCAGACAATATATAATAGGAGCAACAGTCGTAGTAGTAGTAGTAGTAGTAGTAATCGGAATAATGCTAGTTGTTGCAGTAGTAGTAGTAGTAGTAGTAGTTGCAATCCTATTAGTAGTAGGAGAAGTAGTATGAGTAGTAGTATTAGTAGAGTAGCAGCAATTGCAACAGTCGTAGTCATAATAGTAGTTGTAGTAGTAGCAGTTTCAGTTGTAGTGGTAGAAGAAGTCTAGGTAGTAGTAATAGTAATAGCCGTATTAGTAGCAGCAGCAGTAGTGGTAGCAATAGCAATAGTAATAGTAACAATAATAGTAGTTGTAATAGGAGTAGTTGCAATAGCAGTAACGGTGGGTGTAGTTGTTGGAGTATAAGTAGTAGTAGTAGCAGTTGTAATAGTAGTAATAGTCGTAGTTGTAGAAGTAGTAGTAGTAGTAGTAGTCGTGGTAGTAGTCCTAGCAATATTAGTAGTAGAAATAGGAGTTGTGGTAGCAGAAGCAGTGGCAACAACAGTAGTCGCACTTGTACTAGTAGATGTAGTAGCAGCTATTGTAGTAGTAGCAGTACCAGTAGTAGAAGAAGTAGTAATAATAGTAGTAGTAGAAGTAATGATAGTAGTAATTGTAGTAGTAGTAGCAGAGTAGTAGTAGTAGTAGTAGTGGTAATAATAGTCGTATTAGTAGTAGTAGTGATAATACGAGGAGGAGTAGTAGTAGTAGCAGAGGGAGAAGTAGTAGAAGTTGTAGTATTACTACTACTAGTTGTAGTAGAAGTAGTAGGAGTCGGTGTAGTAGTTGGAATTGGTGCCATAGAAGTACTAGTAGGAGTAGAAGTAGCAGTAGTACCAGTACTAGCATTAGTAGCAGCAGTAGCAGCAGCAATTGTAGTGGTAGTAGTAGTGGTAGCGATAACAGCAGCAGTAGTAACAGAAATAGCAGCAGTAGCAAAAGTAGTAGCAATAGTAGTAGTTATTGTGCCAGTAATAGTAGCAGTAGTAAAATTAGTAGTAATTGTAGTAGTAGTAGTAGTAGTAGCAGCGAGAGTAGTTGTTGTAGAAGTTGTAGCAGAAGTAGCTGTTGTAGCAGTAGTAGCAGAAGTAGTAGTAGTCATAGTGGTAATTCTATTAGTATTAGTAATAGTAGTGTTGTAGTAGTCGTTTTAGTTGTAGTAACATTTTCAGTAGTAGCTGTAATAGTAGTGCTACTACTATTACCTCTATTGCTACTACTACTACTACTGCTACAACAACTACTACTAGTCTTGCTACTACTACTATTACCTCCGTTGCTACTACTACTACTCCTGCTACAACTACAACTACTACTATTACATCTACTACTACTAGTACTATTACCTCTATTGTTACTACTACTACTACTACTAGTGCTACTACTACTCCTACTACTACTACTCCTACTGCTACTACTCCTACCCCTACTACTACTACTACTGTTGCTACAACTTCTACTACTACTACAACACTTACGACTACGACTGTGACTACTACTACTACAACAACTAGTACTACTACTACAACTACTGCTATTACTACTACTACTCCTCCTCCTACTATTATAACCACTTCGGCTGCTACTACTACCTCTTCTGCTACTACTACTACTACTACAACTCCTACTACTACTAGAACTACTATTTGTTCTACTACAAATACTACTACTACTACAAGTATGACTACAACAATGGCTATTATAGCTACTACTACTACTATTACTATTCCACCTATGACCACAACCATTGCTGCTGCTACTACTACTACTCCTATTACTGCTACTATTACTATTACTACTACTACTACTACTACTACAACTACTACAACTACTAAAACTTCTCCTACTACTACTACTCGTACTCCTGCTACTACTACTACTAGTAGTAGTGTTGCTATTACTACTACTTCAACTAATACAATAATTACTTCTGCTACTACTACTACTACTACTGGTACAACCACTACTACTACTCCTACTGCTACTGCTACTACAACTACTACTTCTACTACTTCTGCAACTAGTACAACAAAAACTACTACTACCACTATTGCCATTACAACAACTACTGCTGCTGCTGCTACAACAACAACAAGTGCTACTGCAACTACTCCTCCTCCTACTATCACAACCACTACATCTGCTACTACTACTATTACTACTACTACTACAACTACTA
The DNA here is from genome assembly GCA_005019695.1 of Trichopus zeylanicus subsp. travancoricus. NCBI lineage: Eukaryota > Viridiplantae > Streptophyta > Magnoliopsida > Dioscoreales > Dioscoreaceae > Trichopus > Trichopus zeylanicus. Next base: position 5,718 of record RXID01019210.1, read on the forward strand.
CAGTTGCTACTGCTGCTATTGCAACTACTACTTCTACTGCTACCTCTACTACTACTACTGCTGCTACTGTTACTACACTACAACTATAACAACAACTACTACTACAACTACTACTCCTACACCAACTCTTACTCCTACTGCAACAACAACTACTACTACTACGACTACTGCTACAACTACTACTCCTACACCAACTCCTACTCCTACTACAACAACAACAACTACTACTACTATAACTACTACTACTACTACTAATACTACTATTACTACTACTACTACTACAACTACTACTATTGCTATGACTACTACTACTACTACTGCTACTTCTAATACAACTACTACTAGTACAACTACTAGTACGATTACTACTACCACTAGTACTACTACTACTACTAGTACTACTGCTAAGACAACAACAACAACTACTTTTGGTATGACTGCCACTACTGTTGCTACTTTTCTTGCTACTACTACTACTACCACTCCTCCTATTACTACTACTACTACATCTACTACTACTACTAGTACTATTACTACTATCACCAGTACTATTGCTACTACTACAATAACAACAACTACTACAACTAAAACTACAACAATTACTCCTCCTACTACTACTACTCCTACTACTACTACTGCTACTACAACTGTTACTCCTACTACTGCTACTACCACAACTACTACTATTACTACTATTACGGTTACCTCTGTTACTACAACTACTATTACTGCTACTACTACGACTACTACTACGACTACAACAACAACAACAACTACTACTACTACTCTTACTACAATGATTACTACTCCTACTACTACTACTCCAACACCTACTCCTATTACTACAATAACTACTACTGTTGCTACTCTTACTGCTAATACTACTACTACTACTACTCTTACTACTACTACTACTGCTACTACTACTAGTGCTACTCTTACTACTACTACTACAACTACTACTACTATTCCTACACTTACTCCTATTATTACTACTATTACAACAACTACTACTACTATTGCTGCTGCTACTGTAGTTATTGCTGTTGTTACCAGTACTACTACTACTACTGCTACTATTGCTACTACTACTACTGCTACTACTGTTACTAGTAGTGTTACTATAACAACTATTACTACCACTACTACTACTACTACTACTACTGCTACTATAGCTATTACTATTGCTTCCTCTACTACGACTACTATTACGGCTGCTACTACGACTGCTGCTATTGCTACTACTACCACGGCTACTACTACTGCTGCTGCAACGATAACTACTACCTCTACTACTACTACAACTACTGAGCTAATACTGTTACTACTACTACTTCTACTACTGCTACACAACTGCAATTATAGCTATTGCCGCAACTGCTACAACAACGACTGCAATTTCCGCTACTACTACTAATACTAATACTACTACTATTACTGCTACCACTACCACTACTACTGCATCTTCTCCTACTAATACTACTACTACTGCAAAAACTAAAACTTCTCCTACTGCTACACCTACTCCAACTAATACTACAGCTACTATTGCTACTATTGCAATGACTAGTATTACTGCTACGACTACTACTAGTACTGCTTGTACTACTACTATTACTTCTACTATTATTACTACTATTACTACCATTGCAAATACTGTTACCACTACTTTGACTGCTACAACTACTACTACTGCTACTACAAGTACTACTACTACTAATACAACAACTACTACTACTGCCACTAGTATTACTTCCTCTACTAGTTTTACTATTGCTACTACTATAGCTACTGCTACTACTGCTACACCAACTAATACTACTGCTGCTACTGCCACTACTACTACTAATAGTACTACTACTACTGCTACTACGACAGCTACTGCTACTACTACTACCAGTACTTCGACTGCTACTATTGCTACAACAAATACTACTACAAGTATTGCTACATCTACTGCTACTACTATTATTGCTACTGTTGCAACAATAAATACTACTACTACTGCTGCTACTATAACTTCTACTACTACGACTACTACTACAACTACTATTGCAACTACTGCTATGATTAGTGCTACTTATACAACAACAAATACTAATGCTACTACTACTACTACTGCTACCCCTCCTATAACAACAATAACTACTACAACTACAACTTCTCCTACAATAACTAGTACTACTGCTACTACTACTAATGCTACAACAACAGCAAATGTTACTACTACTAAGGCTACGACAACTACTGCCACTACTACTACTTCTCCTGCGACTATTAGTACTGCTACTACTACAACTAATACTACTACTGCTGCTACTCCAACTAATACTACTGCTACTGCTACTACGACAACTACTACTAATGTTACTACTATGACTTCTACTGCTACTATTACTTTTACAACTATTACTACTATTGCAAATATTGCTACCACTACTTCGAATGCTACTACTGCTGCTACTACTACTATAATTACTACTACTACTACTACTACTACTACTATGGCTACTACTGCTACTGCCATTACTACAACTTCCTCTACTACTTTTACTATTGCTACTACCACTACTACTACTACTACTCTGACTCCAACTAATACTACTATTGCTATGAGTATTACTACTATTACTTCTACAACTTTAATACAACTACTACTTCTTCCACTCCTATTACTACTACTACAACTACTACTTCTACTACTACTACTATTGCAACTATGGCTGCTATTGCTAATGCTGCTACCACAACTTCGACTGCTACAGCTACTGCTATTTCTACTACAATTACTACTACAACTACTACCACATCTACTACTACTGCTACTACTATAACTCTTGCTACAACAAACACTACTACTGCTACAACTACAACCATTACTATTGCTGCTACTTCTACTACTGCTACTACTGCTACTACTACTATTACAACTACTGCTACTACTAGTGCTACTAATACAACAACAAATACGACTACTACTACTACTACTACTACTACTACCACTACCTCTCCTACAACAATAATTACTACTACTACTACTTCTTCTACAACAACTACTACTGCTACTACTACTAATGCTACAACTACTGCTAATGCTACTACTAATACTGTTGCTGCTACTATAACTACTACCACTCCCACAACTACTACTTATCCTACATCTATTACTACTGCTACTACAATTGCTACTACAACTACTGCTACTACAACTAATACTAATACTTCTACTAGTATTACTATAACTACTTCTTCTACTATTAGTATGACTACTACTAGTACTAGTATTGCTACTACTGCTACGAATTCCCCTACTACTACTACTACGATGGTTGCTATTGCCACTTCTGCAACCACTACTCAGACTGCTACAATAGCTGCTACTGCTACTACCATTACTACTACTACTACTACAACTATATCAACTTCTACAGCTACTTATGCTACTATTGCAGCTATTGCTACTACTACTACAACTACTATTACTATTAAGACTACTGCTGCTGCTGCTACTAGTGCTACTACCACTACTATTGCTGCTACTATTGGCACTACTACTGCTACTACTACTGCTACTAGTACTGCTGCTACTACTGTTATAGTTACTCCTACTACTCCTATTACTACTACTACTGCTTCTACTATTACTACTACTACTACTACTACTACCACTACTACTACTGCTGCTGCTGCTACTGCTGCTGCTGCTGCTGCTGCTGTTGTTGCTACAACTACAACTACTACTACTACTACGACAACTACTACCTCTTCTACTACTATTTCTACTCCTAATGCTACTACTACTACTACTACAGCTACTACAACTACTACTGCTACAACGATGATAAGTACTACTTCTACTACTATTGCTACTTTAGCTATTACCGCTACTATTAATCCAACTGCTACTATTAATCCAACTTCTACAACTACTGCTATTGCTACACCTACTAGTACTACTGCTACTGTCGCTACTACTACTACTGCTGCTGCTACTACCACGGCTACTACTGCTACTACTGCTTCGACTACTTTGACTGCTACTATTGCTACTACTGCTACTACTGCTACTACTACTGATACCACAATAACTACTACTTCTACTACTATTACTACTCCTACTACTCCTACTACTGCTGCTACTCCTTCAGCTACTACTTCTACTATTGCTGCTACGGCTGCTATTGCTACTACTGCTACCACTTCTTTAACTACTACTATTATTGCTACTGCTTCTATCGCTGCTACTACTGCTACAACTACCGCTACTTTGGCTACTACTTCTACTACTATTACTACTACTACTGCTGCTGCTGCTACTACTACTACTACAACAACTACCACTACTATTACCACTACAGATACAACTAGTACTACTACTACGACAACAAATACTAGTACTACTATTACAACTATTGCTACCACTTCTCCTACAACAACGATAACTACAATTACTACTACTTTTCCTATAACAACAACAACTACTATTGCTACTGCTACTGCTACAACTAATGCTAATGTTACTACTACTACTACTACTACTACTACTACTACTACTATTACTACTACTACTACTAGTGCTACTACTACTACTACTACTACTACTACTACCACTACTACAACTAGTACTACTACTACTATTGCTACTACTACTACTACTACTACCGCTACTACTGCTGCAAGTACTGCCACAACTCTTACTACAAGTACTACTACTACTATTATAATTGCGACTACTAATGTAGCTACTACTAATATTTTGACTGCTACTACCACTACTACTTCTACTAGTACTACTACTACTGCTGTTGCTACTACTTCTACTGCTACTACTACTATTATATGACTACTACTAGCACTACTACCACCTCCACAATAACGACTGCTATTCCTACTACTACTGCTACTACTGCTATCGTTACTACTACTAGTACAACTACTACAACTACTACTGTTGCTACTACTGTTGTAGTCGCAACTGCTTCTACTACCACTAGAACTACTAATTCTACTACTGCAAAGACTTCCCCTACAAGTATTGCTACAACTTCCACAATAGCTACTGCTACTACTACTGCTGTTGCTACTACTACTACTACTACTAATGTTGTTGCTGCTACTAATACTACTACTACTGCTACTACTACTCCTGCTACTAGTACTACAGCTACTATGTTCGCTACTACTACTACTACCTCTCCTACTACTACTACTACTACTACTAATACTATTGCAACTACTACTACTATTGCAACTACTACTACTATTGCTGCTGTTGCCACTACTATTACTACTACTTCTGCCACTAAGGCATCCACTGCTACTGCTACTTCTACTACTAATACGACTACTACTACTTTTGTTACTACTGTTACTACGAGTAATACTACTATAACTATTACTACCATTGCTGCTGCTACTACTTCTACTACTATTATGGCCACTGCTACTACTTCTACTACTGCTACTACTACTTCTCCTCCAATTACAACCACTACTAACGCTGCTTCTCCTATTATCGCTACTACTACTCCTGCTACACCTTCTACTACTACTACTTCTATTACTTCTAGTAGTACTACTATTGCAACTTCTACTACTACTACTTCTGCGACTGCCACAACTGCTACTACTAGAACTACTACTACTACTATGCTACTACTAGTTCTAATACCACTACTACTCCTCCTAATACTACTATGCCTACTATAGCTACTACTGGCACCACTACTACTACTGCTACTATTACTACTACTATAACTACTACTACTACTGCTACTACTACCACTATTGCTATAGCTCTAGCTGATGCTACTATTGCTACTACGGGTACTACTCCTACTACTACTATAACTACTGCTACCGCTATAGCTACTACAACTAATTCTACTGCTACTTCTGTAACTACTACTACTATTGCTATTACTATAGCTTCTACTACTGCTGCTACTATTATGCCTACTACTAATTCTGCTACTGCTACAGCTACTACTACGACTGATGCGACTACTACGGCTGATGCGACTACTACTACTTCTCCTACTACTACTACTAGTACTATGATACCTACTACTACAATAATAACTACTACTACACCAACTATTAAAAATACTACTACTACAACTCCTACTGCTACTACTATTATTATTATAACTACTACTACTACTGCTACAACTACTTTTGCTCCTATGACAATTACTTCCACTACTAATGCTACTGCGGCTATTGCTACTATTGCTAGTACTTTTCCTACTACTAGGACTTCTGCTACTGCTATAGCTATTGCTATTGCTATAACTACTACTACTACTACTCCAACTGCTACTATGGCCACTACTGCTGCTGGTACTGTTGCTACTGTAACTACTACTACTGCAACTACTGCTAACACTACTGCTGCTACTCCTACTACTACTACTACTGCTCCTACTGCTCCTTCACTACTACTGCTACTATTATTTTTACTAATAATAATCGTACTACTACTTCTACTACTATAACTTCAACTGCTACTACTCCAGCTACTACTGCTACTACTACAACTGCTACTACTACGACTGCTACTACTACTACTATAACTAATATCACTCCAACTACTACCACTACTGCAACTACTACTCTTACCCTGACTTCTAATACTACTACAACTACTACTGCTCCTGCTACTACTACCACAACTTCTCCTCCTCCTCCTCCTCCTCCTCCTACTACTACTACTACTACCACTACTAATTCTACTGATACTCCTAGCACTACTGCTACTACTGATACTCCTACTACTACTGCTACTACTGCCATTCCTATTGCAACTACTACTGCTCCTATTATTACTACTACTACTAATATAACTCCAACTACTACAAGTGCTACAGCTACTCCTATTGCTAGTACTAATGCAACTACTACAACTACTACTACTAATACTACGACTAATATGGTTGTGGTTAATGCTACTGCTACTCCTATTCCTACTACTGCAATAACTACTACTACTGCCATAACTATAATAGCTACTACTACTACTTCAAGTACTACTACTTGTCCTCTTCCTACTACTGTTGCTACTACTATTGCAACTACTAATACTGTTACTACTACTCCTACTTCCACTTCTACTGCTATTAATGCTACTATTATAGCTACTACGACTACTACTACTTTTGCTACTACTACTACTACGACCACCACCACCACTACTACTACTACTACTACGATAGCTACTACTACTGCTACTAATACTGCTACTACTACAACTACAACAGCAACTACAACTACCACTACTATTAAAAATACTACTACTGCTGTTGCTGTTGCTGCTCTTATTGCTACTACTGCTAATATTGCTACTACAATAACAACAGCTACAATGGCTACTACTACTACTACAAATATTACTACTACAACTTGACATGCTTCTACTACTACTGCTGCTATGTCTACTATGACTACTACTACTCCTACTCCTACTCCTACTCCTACTACTACTACTACTACTACTACTACTACTACTACAACTACTACCACTACCACCACCACTACTTCTACAACCAAAACTACTACTACTACTACTATTACTACAGCTACTACTACTATAATTTTAGCTACTACTACTTTTACTACTACTACTATGACTACTACTAGTACCGGTACTACTGCTACTACTACTACTGCTACTACTTCTACCGGAACTACCACTACCACTTCTGCTTTGACTACTATTACTATCACTACTATTTCTTCTACTCCTACTACTACTATTACTATAACTACCCCCACTTCTACTACTACTACTACTACTATTATGTTTAGAAATAATTTTGCTACTACTTTTGCTACTATTTCTACTTTTACTACTCCAACTGCAACTGTGACTGCCACTCCTACCACTAATGCTACTATTCCTACTACTAGTACTACTTCCCCTACTACTACTACTACTATTGTTACTATTACAACTACGAGTATGAGAAGGAGTAGGAGAAGGAGTAGGAGTAGGAGTAGTAGTGGCTAGAGAAGGAGTAGGAGTTGCAAGAGCATTAGTTATAGTAGTAGTAGTATTATTAGTAGTAGTAGTAAGGGTAGGAGTGGGAGTAATAGTAATTGGTGTAGTGGTAGTAGTAGTAGTAATATGAATAGTAGTAGTATTTGTTGGAGTTTGGGTACGAGTAGTAGAAGTTCTGCTAGTAATAGAAGTAGTAGCGGTACTAGTAGTAGTAGTAGTAGTAGTAGTAGTAGTAGTAGTAGTAGTAGTAGTAGTAGTAGTAGTA
>RXID01019211.1:0-10303 GCA_005019695.1 Trichopus zeylanicus subsp. travancoricus
GTAGTAGTAGTAGTAGTAGTAGTAGTAGTAGTAGTAGTAGTAGTAGTAGTAGAAGTAGTAGAAGTAGTAGTAGCAATAGGAGTAGAAGTGTTAATTGTAGTAACAGTAGTAATAGTAGTAGCAGTAGCAGTAGCAGTAGTAATAGTAGTAGTAGTAGCAGTAGCTGTAGTAGTGGTTGCAGTAGTAGAAATAGTAGTAGTAGGAGGAGTAGTAATAGTTGTTGTAGTAGTTGTACTTGTCGGAGGAGTGGTAGGAGTAGGAGTTGGAGTAAGAGTCATCGTACGAGTTGTAGTAGTTATATTAGTACTAGTAGGAGTAGTAGTAATAGTAGTAGCAGGAGGAGTAGCAGTAGTAGTAGTATTAGTAGTCATTCTAGTAGTAGTAGTAATATCAGTAGTAGTAGTGAAGTAGGATTAGTAGCATTAGTAGTAGTTGTAGTATTAGTAGTAGTAGTTGTTGTAGGAGCAGCAGCAGCAACAGTAGTAGTAATAGTAGTAGTAGTAGTAGTAGTAGTAATAACATCAAAAATAGTTGTAGAGGTAGGAGTTATAGTTGTAGAAGTAATACTAATAGTAGTAGTAGCAGTGCTACTAGTAATAGTAGTAGTAGTAGGTGTAGCAGTAGTAGTACTAGTAGTAGTGGCAGTAGCAGTAGTAGCAGCAGTAGCAGTAGTAGTTGTTGTATTAGCAGCAACAATAACAATAATTATAGTAGTAGTAGCAACAATGGTAGTACTAGCAATTGTAGTACCAGTGCAGCAACAACAACTGCAATAGTAGTACTAGTAGTAGTAGTAGTATTAGTACTAATACTAGTAGTAACAGTAGTAGCAATAGCAGCAGTGGTAGTATTTGTAGTAGTAGTCCTAGTAGTAATAGTTGTAGTAGCAGCAGCCACAGCAATAGTACTAGTTGTTGTTGTTGTAATAGCTGACGTAGATGTAGTAGTTGCAGTAGAAGCAACAACAGTTGTAGTAGTTGTAGTTGTAGTATTAGTCGTAGCAGTAGCAGCAGTACTTGTAGTAGCAGTAGTTGTAGCAGTAGTAGGAGTAGTTGTAGTACCAATAGTAGTGGTAGCTATGGTAAAACTAGTAGTAGTTCTAGTAGTAGGAGAGGTAGTACGACTAGCATTGGCGTAGTAGTAATCATAGTAGTAGTAGTAGTACTAGTATTAGTAGTAGTAGTAATAGTAGAAGTAGTAGTAGATTTAGTAGTAGTAGGAGCAGTAGTAGTAGCAGCAGTAGTGTAGTAGTAGTAGTAGCAGCAGGAGAAGTTGATGTAGTAGTAGTATTCAGAGTAGGAGTAGTTGTAGTAGTTTAGTAGTATTAGTTATTACAATAGTAGTAGTAGTAGTCGTAGTAGCAGTTGTAGCAGTAGCAGTTGTAGCAGCAACAGTAGTAATAGTAGTAGTAGCACTAGCATTAGTAGTTACAGTAGAAGTTATTATACTAGTAGCGTTATTGGTAGGAGTAGTAGTAGTTGCAACAGTAGTAATAGTTGTAGTTAAAGTAGTAGCAGCAGTAGTTGTAGTAGCTATGGTATTATTTGAAGTATTAGTATTTGCAGTAGCTATAGTAGTTGTAGTAGTGGTGATAGAAGTAATAGTAGTAGTAGGAGAAGTTGAGCTGTAGCAGTAGCCATAGTAGTAGTAGTAGTACTAGGAGTCAAAGTAGTAATAGCTATAGTGGTACTAGTAGTAGAAGTGCTAGTAGTAGCTGTAGCTGTAGCAACTATTGTAGAAGTAGTAGTAATAGTAGTAGTTGTAGTAGCGGCAATGGTAGCAGTCACACTAGTAATAGTCATAATAGTAATAGTAGCATTAGTAGCTCTAGTAGCAATAATAACAGCAGTATTAGTTCCAGTAGTAGCTGTAGTAGTAGTTGCAACAATTGTAGTTGTGGTAGTAGTAGTAGCAATAGACGAAGTAGTAGCAGTACTAGTTGTAATAGGAGAAGTAGTAGTAGGAGGAGGATGAGGAGGAGAAGTAGTTTTAATAGTAGTAGAAGAAATTGTAGCAACAACAATAGTAGTGGTAGTAATAGTAGTAGCAGCAGCAGTAGTAAAAGTAGTAGTAGTAGTAGTAGTAGCAGTAGTAGTAGTAGTAGTAGTAGTAGTAGTAGTAGTAGTAGTAGTAGTAGTAGCAACAGCAGCAGCAGTAGCAGTTATAGTAGTAATAGGAGAAGTATTAGTAGAAGTAGTAGAAGTAGACATAGTAGGAGTACTCAGCGAAGTAATAGTAGTAGTAGTAGTGGTAGTTGTAGCAGTAGGGGTGGTAGTAGTAGTAGCAATAGTAGTAATAGTAGTTGTTGTTGTTGTAGAAGTTGTAGTAGTAGTTGTAGTAGTTTCAGTAGCAGTAGTTGTTATAGTAGCAGTACCAGTATCACTAGTAGAGTAGTAGCAGTAGCAGCAGTAGTGGTAGTAGCAGTAACAGCAGTAGTGGTAGTAGCAGTTGTAGCAGTAGTAGTAGAAGTAATAGTAGCACTAGCACTAGCAGTAGTGGTAACAATAGAAGTTGTTATGATAGTAGTGTTAGTAGTAGATGTAGTAGTAGTCATAATAGGAGTAGTAATAGTAGTATTAAAAGCAGTAGCAATAATATTATGGTAGTAGTAGTAGCAGCAGTAATAGTATTAGTAGTCGTAGTTGTAGTAGAAGTAGTAGCAGTAGTAGCAGAAGTTTTAGTAGTTGTAGTACTAGTAGAAGTAGCGGTAGAAGTAGTTGTAGTAGCAGTAGCTGTAGTGGTAGTAGTTGGAGAAGTAGTAGTAATAGTTGCAGCTGCAGCAATAGTTGTAGAAGTAGTAGCAATAGTAGTAGTAGTAGTAGCAGTAGCAGTAACAGTCGTACTAGTAATAGTCATAGTAGTAGTAGCAGTAGTAATAGTAATACTTATTGTAGTAGTAGCTATAGAAATAGTAGAAGTAGTAGCAGTGGAAGTAGCTGTAGGTGAAGTAGTAGAAGTAGTAGCAGTAGTATAACTAGTAGAAGTAGTAGTAGCAATAGGCGAAGTAGTAGTAGTAGTGGCACTAGAAGTAGTAGTAGGAGTAGTAGTAGTAGTAGTAGTATTAGTAGTTGTCGTAGGAGTTGTATTAGTTGTACTAGAAGCAGCAGTAGCAGTAGCAGTAGTAGTGGCAGTAATAGTAGTAGTAGCAGTAGTAGCAGTAGTAGTAGTAGGAAAAGAAGTAGTAGTAGTTATTGTTGTAATAGTAGTAGTAGTAGTAGTAGTAGTAGTAGTAGTAGTAGTAGTAGTAGTAGCAGTAGCAGTAGTAGTGGTAGTAGTAGCATTACGAGTACTAGTTATAGTAGTAACACCAGTAGAATTAGTAGGAGAAGTAGCAGTAGTAGTAGTAGTACTAGTAGCAAGAACAACAATAGTAGTTATAGTAGTAGCATTAGCAGTAGTAGTAGCTACAGTAGAAGTAGTAGCTGTAGTATATCAGGTGACATTGGTAGTAGGAAAAGTAGTAGTAGAAATAGTAGTAGAAGAAGTAGTAGTAGTAGTAGTAGTAGTGGTGGTGGTAGTAGTAGTTGTAGTAGTTGTGATATAGTAGTAGTAGTTGTAGCATTAGTAGTGGCAGCAGTAGCAGCTGTTGCAATAGTAGTAGTAGTAGTTGTTGTTGTTGTTGTTGTTGTTGTTGTGGTAGTAGTAGTAGTAGCATTAGTAGTGGCAGCAGTAGCACCAGCTGGAGTAGTAATAGTAGTAGTAGTAGTAGTATTAGGCGTAACACTAGTAGCAACAGTAGTAGGATTAGCAGTAGTGGTAGTATTAGCCGTAATAGTCGTAGTAGCAATAGTTGACTAGCGGTAGTACTACTTTTTGTTGTAGTAGTAGCTGACATAGCTATTGCAGCTGTAGTAGAAGTAGCAGCAGTAGCAGTAGTGGTATTGGTCATAGTAGTAGCAATAGTACAGGTAGTGGTAGTAGTAGCAGTAGTAGTAAAGGATTGGAGCTTTAGTAGTAGCAAAAGTAGTAGTAGTAGTAGTACAAGTAGTAGAAGTAGTAGTGGTTGTAGAAGTTGTAGTCCAAGTAAAAGCAATAGTAGTATTCGTAGTAGCAATAGCAGTAGTGATAGCAGTAGTAGTAGCCACAATAACAACAGAAGTAGTTGTGACAGTAGTAGTAGCAGTAGTAGAGGTAGTAGTAGGAGTTGCAATTATAGTGTTAGTCATAGTAGTAGCAGAAGTAGTCGTAGTAGTTATAGAAGTAGTAGTTGTAGAAGTAGTACTAGTAGAGGTTGTTCTATTAGAGTTAGAGTAGTAGTAGTAGTTATTGTAGTACTAGTAGTTGAAGTAGTAGTAGTAGCAGTAGTAGCGGATGTGGTAGTAGTAGTGTAAGCGGTGGTAGTAGTAGTAGTTGTAGATGTAGTAGTAATTGCAGTAGTAATAGTAGTTGGTGAAGTAACAGTAGTAGTAGTAGCAATAGTTGTACTAGTTTTAGGAGTAGGAGTAGAAGTAGTAGTAGTTGTAGTAGTCATAGTAGTAGTTGGAGCAGGAATAGTAGTAGTAGTAGTAGTAGTAGTAGCAGTAGTAGTACTAGTAGTAGTAGTGGTGGTGGTGGTAGTAGTAGTAATAGCAGTAGTAAAAGTAATAGTTGTAGTAATAGTAGTAGTGATGCTAATAGTAGTAGTAGTGGTAGTAGTAGTAGTAGCAATAGCAGTAGTAGTGCTAGTAATGATAGTAGTAGTAGTCGTAGCAGTAGCAGTAGTGGTACCATTTGTAGTATCACTAGCAGTAGAAGTAGTAGTAGCAGTGTAGCACTAGTTGTCGAAGTTGTAGCTACAATAGCACTAGTAGTAGTAGCAATAGTAGTAGTAGTAGTGGTAGCTATAGTAGTCGTAGTAGTTGTTGCTGTTGTTGCTCTAGTAGTAGTAGTAGTAGTAGTGTAATGGCGGTAGTAGTAGTAGCACTTGTAGAAGCGGTAGTATTAGTAGCAAAAGTAGTACTAGTAGTACTAGTAGTGGTAGTAGTAGATGTTGTAGTATTAGTGGTGTGGAAGTAGTTGTAGCAAGAATAGTTGTAGTGGGTGAAGTAGTGGTAGTGGTAGTAGTAGTAGCAACAACAACAATCGCAAGAGCAATAGTAGCAGTAGTTGTAGTAGCATCAGTAGTAGTAGCAATAACGGTATATTACTAGTAGCAACACCTGTTGTAGTAGTAGGAGTAGTAGTAGTAGTATTAGTAGTAGCCATAGTAATAGAAGAACTAGTAGTATTAGTAGCAGTAGTAGTAGTTGTGGGTGAAATAGTAGGTGTAGTAGTAGTAGTATTAGTAGTAGTCATAGTAGAAGAATTAGCAGTAGTAGTAGTTGTAGGTGAAGTAGTTGGAGTAGTAGTAGTAATTGTCTTACTAGCCACAATAATAGTATTTGTAGTAGTAGTAGTGGCAATAGCGGTAGCAGCGGCTACAACTGTAGTAGTAGCAGTAATAGAAGCTGGAGCAGTTATAGTAGTAGTAGTAGTAATAGTAGTAGGAATAGGAGCTGGAGTAGTCATAGTAGTAGTGGTAATAGTAAAAGGAGAGGAAGTAGCTGTTGTAGTAATTAAAGTAGCAGTAGTAGGAGTTGTAGTTGTAGTAGTAGCAGTAGTAGTTAGCAGTAGTAATTGTAGTAGTAGTAGGTGGAGTAGTAGCAATAGGAGTAGTACTAGTAGTAGTCATTGTATTTGTAGTAGTAGTAGGAGCAGGAGCCGTAGTAGTGGTATTAGTAGAGCCAAAGCCGTAGCAAATGTAGTACTAGTAGTAGCAACAGTAGTAGCAGGAGTATTGGTGGAAGTAATAGTAGTGGTTGTAGTAGTAGTAGTAGTAGTAGAACTAGTAGTAGTACTCGTAGTAGTAGAAGTAGTAGTAGTAGCTATAGTAGTTGTAGTAGTTGGACTTGTAGTAGTAGTGGTAGTAGTAGTAGGAGTCATTAAAGAAGTTGTAGTAATAGTAGTAGCAGCAGCAGTAGTAGTAGTAATAGTTGAAATAGGAGGAGTTGTGGTAGTAGTAGTAGCAGTAGCAGTAATGGTAGTAGTAGTTTGTGCAGCAGCAGTAGTAGCAGTAGTATCTGTAGTGTAGTAATCATAGTAGTAGTAGTAGTAGTTGTTGTTGTACTAGTCAGAGTAGTAGCATGAACAATATTAGTAGTAGTAGTAGCAAAAGTAGTAGTGGCAGTAGTAGTAGTAGTCATCGAAGTAGTAGTTGCAGGAGGAGGAGGAGTAGTAGTTGTAGTAGTCGTATTAGTAGTAGTAGCAGCAGTAGTAGTAGTTGCACTAATTGTAGTAGTTGCGATAGTTGTACGAGTAGATGTAGCAGCAACATTAGTAGTAGCAGTAGCAGGGATGGTAGCACCAGTAGTTATGCTAGTAGTAGCAATAGGAGTAGTAGTAGTAGCAATTATACAAGAGGTGGAAGTGGTAGTACCAATAGCATCAACACCAACAGCAGCAGCAGCAATAGTAGTAGTAGAAGTAGAGTAGCAGAATTAGTAGTAGTTATAGTAGCAGGAGCAATAGTAGTTGAAGTAGTAGTAGTAGTTACAACAGCAGCAGAAGAAGCATCAGTAGGAGTAGTATTAGTAGTAGTAATGTTAATAATAGTAGTAGTAGTAGTAGCAGTAGTAGTGGGAATTGTTCTAGTAATGGAAGCAGTAGTAGCAGTAGTAGTAGTAGCAGTAGCAGTAGCAAGAGTAGTAGTAGTAGTAGTAAAAGGAGTCGTAGTAGTTATAGTAGTAACAGCTTTAACAGTTGTAGTTGTAATAGTAGTAGTAGCGGTAGTTGCAGTAGTAGTAGGTGTAGTGATAGTAGTAGTATTTAGAGTAGTAGTGGGGGTAGGAGTTGGAGTAGCAGTACTAGTCAGGGTTAAAGTAGGCATAGTAGTACTAGTAGCAGTAGTCGTAGTTGTAGTAGAAAGAGTGGGAGAAATAGTAGTAGTATTAGTAGCAGTTGTAGTGGTAGTAGTAGTAGCAGCAGTAGTAGCGAAAGTAGTAGTAGTTGGAGTTGTAGTAGTAGTAGCAGTAGTAGCAGTTGTAGTAGTAGTAGTAGTAGTAGCAATAGCTGTAGCAGTAGATATAGAAGTTGTAGTAGTTCTAGCAGTAGTAGTGGTAGTATTAGTAGTGGTAAAAAAAGTAGTAGTTGTAGTAGTAGTAGAAGTTGTTCGAGTTGTAATAGTTATAGTAGTAGTAGTAATAGTAGAAGCAGTAGCCGTAATAGTAGGTGGTGTAGTAGTAGTAGTAGTAGAAGTAATAGCGCTAATAGTGGTAGCAGGATTAGTAGGTGTAGTAACAGTAGTAGCAGCAGAAGTAGTAGTAATACTAATAGTAAAAGTAGTTGGAGTAGTTGTAGTTACAGCAATTGTAGTACTAGAAGTAGTAGTAGTAGATGTAGTTTAAGGTGAAGTAGTGGTAGTATTAGTAGTATAAGTAGTTGTTGTACTAGTAGTGGTAGTAGTAGTTGTAGTCGTAGTAGCAGTAGTAGTACTAATAGTAGTAGTAGTAATAGCCGTAGTATTAAGAGTAGTAGTCGTTGTAGCAGTAGTAGAGGTAGTAGTAGTAGCTATAGTAGTAGTAGTTGTAGTAGTAGTAGTAGTAGTAGTACTAGTACTAGTAGTAGTAGTAGTAGAAGTAGTAGTAGTAGCACTAGCAGCAGCAACAATAGGAGTAGTAGTGGTACCAGTAGTTGTAGTAGTGGTAGTTGTAGTGCTTGTAGTAATAGTGGTAGTAGTTGTAGTAGAAGAAGTAGTTTTCGTAGTTGTAGTTGTAGTACTGGACGGAGTAGTAGTAGTAGTAGTTGAAGTAGTAATAAGAGTGGAATAGGAGTAGTAGTAGTAGTAGTAGTTGCAGTGGTAGTACTAGAGGGAGTGGTAGTAGAAGTCATAGCGATAGTAGTATTTGTTGTAGTAGCAGTAGTCATTTTGGTAATTGTAGTAGTAGTTGCTGTTGTAGTAGGAGTAGTGGTAGTAGTAATTGTTGTAGTAGAAGTAGTAGTGGTAGTAGTAGTAGTAGTAGTAGTAATGTTGTTGTTATTATTGTAGTAGTAGTAGTGGTAGTACTAGTAGGAGTAGCTATAGTGTTAGAAGTAGTAGTAGCAGTTGTTAAAGTAGCAGCAACGGCTCGAGTAATAGTAGCAGTAGAAGCTGTAGGAGCAGCTACAGTAGCAGCAATAGTAGCAATAGTGGTGGATGTACTAGTTGTTGTAGCAGCTTGAGCAACCGTTGCAGCAGTAGCAGGAGTAGTCATAGTAGTAGTAGTAGTAGTTGTTGTTGTTGTTCTTGTTATTGTCGTTGTAGTAGTAGTAGGATTAGGAGTAGTAGCAGTTGTTGTTGTTGTAGTAACAGTAGTAGTAGTATCAATTGTAGAAGTAGGAGGAGGAGTAGTAGTAGTAGTTGTGATAGTAATAGCAATAGAAGTAGTAACAGCAGCAGTAGTAGTGGTTGTAGGCATAGTGGTAATAGTAGTAGTAGTAGCATAAATAGTAGTAGTAGCAACTATAGAAGTAGTAGTAGAAGTTCTAGCAGCAACAGCAGTAGTAATAGCAGTAGCAGTAGTAGTGGTCATAGCAGTAGTGCGAATAGTTGCAGCAATAGTAGTGGAAAGAGTAGTAGTAGCAGAAGTTGCAGCAGTTGTAGTAGTAGAACCAGTAATAGAAGCTGTAGCAGTTGTAGTAGCCTTAGTTGTTGTTGTTGTAGTAGCAATAATAACAACAGCCGTTGTAGTAGAATAGTAGTTGTGGAAGTAGTATTAGTAGCCACGGTGGTAGTAGTCAGAGTAGCAGTCGAAGCAATAGTAGTAGAAGTAGAAATAGTAGTAGTAGGGATCGTAGTAGAAGCAGTAGTAGTAGTAGTAGTTATAGTACTAGCAGCAGTGGTAGCAATTGTATTACTAGTAGTACTAGAAGTAGCAATAGTAGCAAAAGTAGCACAAGTTGTAGCAGTAGTAGCTGTTGTTGCAGTAGTAGTAGTAGCAATAGTAGCAGTAGTAGTGGTTGTAGTAGTAGGAGTAGTAGTAATAATAGCAGTAGCTATGGTGGCACTAGTAGAAGCGGTAGTAGCAGCAGGTGTAGTGGTTGTAGTAGCAATAATAGTTGTACTAGAAGTGGTTGTAGTAGATTCAATAGCATTAGTAGTGTAGTGGTAGTAGTAGCAATTATAGTTGCAGTAGGTGTAGTGGTAGTTGTAGTTATTGCAGCAGCAATAACAACAGGAGGAGCAACAGCAGCAGCAGTAGCAGAAGTAATAGTAATAGCAGTATATTACTAGTCGCAGCAGCAGTTGTAGTAGTAGTACAGCTATAGTAGGCGGAGTAGTTGTACTAGTAGCAACAACAGCAACAACAGCAGTACTAGAAGTAATATTAGTAACAACAGTAATAGCTGTAGAAATGGTACTAGTAGTAGCAGTACTAGTCATAGGAGTAGAAGAAGTAGTAGTATTTGTAGTGGCAGTAGTAGTAGTAGCCACAACAATAACAATAATAGTATTAGTAGTAGTAGTTGTGGCAGTAGCAGAAGCAGCGGCAGCAACATGAGTAGTAGTAGTAATAGAAGTAATAGTAGTAGTAGTTGGAGCTGGAGCAGAAATACTAGTAGTAGTGATAGTAAAAGGAGTAGGAGTAGTAGTGATAGCAATAGAAGTAGTAGTAGCAATAGGAGTAGCGGTACTAGTAGTAGTCACAGTAGTAGTAGTAGCAGCAGTAGTAGTAGTGGTAGTAGTAGTTGTTGTTGTAGTAGTAATAGTATTAATAGTAGTAGTAGCAGCAGCAACTGTGGTAATAGTAGTAGCAGCAGCAGCAGTAGTACTACTACTAGTAGTAGTATAATAGTAGTAGTATTAATTGCAGTAGTAGAAGTAGTAGTAGTAGTATTAGAAGTGGTATTAGTAATTGAAATAGTAGTAGTGGTTGTAGTGGTTGTTGTAGTAGTAGTAATAGTAGTAGTAGTAATAGTAGTAGTTGTAGTAGTAGTAGTAGTAGTAGTTGTTGTTGTTATTGTAGTAGCAGTAGCAGTAATTGTAGCAGTGGTAGTAATAGCAGTAGCAACAGCAGCAGTAGTAGTAGTGGAAGTGTAGTGTAAGGAGTGGTAGCAGTAATAGTAGTTGTAGTAGGAGTATAAGGATTAGTTGTAGTACTAGTAACAGTAGTAGTAGTAGTGGTAGGAGCAGTAGCAGCCGCAACAGTGGTAGTAGTAATAGTAGTAGTTGAAGTCATAGTAGTAGTAGTAGTAGTAGTAGTAGTAGTAGTAGCAGTAGTAGTAGCAGTAGTAGTAGTAGTAGTAGTAGTAGCAGTAGTAGTACCAGCAGTAGTAGTAGCAGTAGTAGTAGTAGTAGTAGTAGTAGTAG
>RXID01019212.1:0-20180 GCA_005019695.1 Trichopus zeylanicus subsp. travancoricus
GTAGTAGTGGAAGTTGTAATAGTAATTGTATTAGCAGGAGCAGCTATAGAAGCAGTAGTGGCAATAGTGGTAGTATTGGTAATAGTAGTGGAAGTAGTAGCCATAGTAAAAGTAGTAGCAACAGCAGTATTAGAAACAAAGGTAGCTGTGGTGGTGGTAGTAGTAGTAGCAACAACAACATCAGCCGAAGTAGCAGTAGTAGTCGTAGTTGTAGTAGAATTAGTAGTTGTAGTTGTAGTAGTAGTTGTCGTAGTAGAAGTAGTAGTAGTAGTAGTGGTAGTAGTAGTAGCTGTAGTAAGTGAAGTTGTAATAGTATTAGTTGAAGCGACATCAACAGTAGTAGTAGTAGTGGGAGAAGTAGTAGTTGCAGTAATAGTAGCAGTTGCGGTAGTAGGAGTCGTAGTTGTGGCATTTGCATTTGGAGCAGTAGCGTTAGTAGTAGTAGTAGCAGTTGCAGAAGTGGTAGTACTAGTCGCAAGTAGTAATAGCAGTAGCAATTGTGCTAGTAGGAGGAGTATTAGTAGTTTTAGCAATAGCAGTAATAGCAATAGTAGCAGTAGTAGCAGTAGTAGTAGCAGTAGCAATTGTAGTAGGTGTTGTACGAGTATCAGTAGTAGTAGTTGTTGTAGTAGTAGAGGTAGTAGTTGTAGTTGTGGTAGTAGTAGCAACAATAGTAGTTGTAGAAGTCATAGTAATCGTAACAATAGCGATTGTAGTACTAGTAGATGTAGTCGTAGAAGCAGTCGACGTAGTATTTAGTAGTGGTTATAGTAGTAGGAGTTGTAGTAGTAGTAATAATAGTAGTAGTAGCATTGCTAGGAGTATTACTAGTTGTAGCAATAGTAGTAGTTGTAGTAGTAGCCATTGTAGTTGTAGGAGAAGTTGTAGTGGTAGTAGTTGTATTAGTAGTAGTAGTAGTAGCAGTAGCACCAACAGTTGTTGTAGAAGTTGTTGTAGTAGTTGTAGTAGTAGACATAGTGGTAGACGTAGTGGTAGTAGTAGTAGTAGCAGTAGTTGTAGTAGCCATAATAGTGTAGTTGTGGTAGTTGTAGCAGTAATAGTTGTTGTAGCAGCAGTACTTGTAGTAGCAGTAGTAGAAGCAGCAGTAGGAACATTAGCAGCAGTAGTGATAGTATAACTAGTAGTAGTGGTGGTGGTAGTAGTAGTATTAGGAATAGTAATAGTAATAGAAGTTGAGGTAGTAGTTCTACTATTAGAAGTGGTTGGAGAAGTAGTAGCAGTAGCAGTAACAGCAGTAGTAGTCGAAGTAGTTGCAGAAGTAGTAGTAGCAGTAGCAGTAGTAGTGGCGGTCGTAGTAGCAGTAGTGGTAGCAGTAGGAGAACTAGTAGTAGTTGCAGTCGTAACAGCAGCAGCAGTAGCAATAGTAGTTGTAGCAGTAGTAGTCGCAGTCGTAGTGGAAGTAGTAGGATTAGTAGTAGTATCAGTAGTTGTAGTAGTAGTCGCAGTAGTCGCAATACTGATTGTAGTAGTAGCAGTAGTAGCAATAGTAGCAGAAGTAGTAGTAGTTGTAAGAGTAGTTGTAGTAGTAGTTTTAATAGTAGCTGTTGTGGTAGCAGGAGTAGTAGTAGCCATAGTAGCAGTAGTACTACGCGTAGTAGTGGTAGCAGTAGCAGAAGTAGCAGCAGCAGCAGTAGCAGTAGTTGTTCAAGTAGTAGTAGTATTAGTTGTTGTAGCAACAGTTGTAGTAGTAGTAGTAGTAGTAGCCACAATAGTAACAATAGCAGTAGAAGTAGTAGAAGTGGAAATAGAAGTATGAGTAGTAATTGTAGCAGTGGTAGTAGTGGTGTTAGCAGCAGTAGTTGTAGTAGTAGTAGTTGGAGGAGTAATAGCAGTAGTAGCAGTTATAGCAGTAGTTGGAGTAGTAGTACCATTAGAAGTAGTAGTCATAGTAGGTGTTGTAGTGGCAATTGAAGTAGTAATAGTAGTCATAGTAGCTGTAGTAGGGGTAGAAGTATTAGTTACAGTAATAGTAGTAGCAGCAGTAGTTGTAGTAGTAGTAGTTGGAGGAGTAATAGCAGTAGTAGCAGTTATAGCAGTAGTTGGAGTAGTAGTACCATTAGAAGTAGTAGTCATAGTAGGTGTTGTAGTGGCAATTGAAGTAGTAATAGTAGTCATAATAGCTGTAGTAGGGGTAGAAGTATTAGTTACAGTAATAGTAGTAGCAGCAGTAGTAGTAATAGTAGCAGCAGTAGTAGATGTAGTAGTACAACAACTCCTGCTACTACTACAACTTCTACTACCCCTGCTACTACTACTACTTATCCTTCTTCTACGTCTATTGCTACTACTATAACTACTATTACTACTGCTACTGCTATAACTAATATTTCTGCTACAACAACTACTACTACAATAACTACTACTGAAACTTGTGCTACAGCTACTACTACTACTGCTACTAATACTAATACTATTACAACTATTGCCACTACTATAACTACAACTCTTGCTATACAACTATTACTATTGCTACTATTTCTCCTACTTCTACTGTGACTTACTACTACTCCAGCTACAACTACAACTATGAATATTTTTACTAATGATACTCCTACTGCAACTACAATTACTACTCCTACTACTATTTCTCCTGCTCCTTCTGCTACTCCTTCTACTATTGTTGCTATTAGTACTGCTACTACTATTGCTACAATTACTACTACAACTGCTACTCCTAAGATGCTACTGCTACTAGTACAGCTCGTACTGCAATTACAGATACTATTACTACTACTAGTATGATTACTACTACTGCTACTACTATTACTACTTCTCATACTACTACTATTACCGCTACAGTGACTAATGCTACTGCTACTACTGCTACTATTGCTGCTGCTACAACACTACTACTACAACTACAACTACTGCTACAATTGTTGTAGCTACTGCTAGTTCTACTGCTAATGCTACTGCTAGTACTGCTAGTACTGCTACTACTACTACTACTACTACTACTACTACTACTACTACTACTACTACTACTGGTACTACTATTGCTTCTACTCCTCCTGATAGTACTACTATTGCTAATACAACTACTACTTTCGCTATAACTACTACTAGTACTACTTCTCCTACAACAACAACAACAAATACTAGTACTACTGCAACAACTACTGCTACTCCTACTACTGCTACCGTAGCTTCCACTGTTGCTACTAGTACGGCTACTACTCTACTTCTCCTACAACTCCTACAACTGCCACTAGGCTGCTATTGCTTCTATTACTACTACTATTGCTACTACTGTTGCTGCTGCTACTTCTACTACTACTAGTACTACTACTACAACTACCATCACTAGTTCTACTTCCCTTGCTACAACTACTTTTGCTAAGACTACTACTACCACTAGTACTGTTGTTGCTACTACTGCTAATACTTCTACTACTACAACAACTGCTGCTGCTCCTGCTACAACTACTGCAATAGCTACTATTGCTACTGCTGCTGCTTCTCATACTACAACTCCTACTATTACTTCTGCTACTGCTGTTATAAATACTTCTTCAACTATGACTACTACTACTACTACTATTACTGCTATTACTGCTGCTACCACTACTACCACTACAATAGCTACTCCTACTCCTAATACTACTGCTACTACAACAATTACTACTACTACTTCTGCTACTACTATAGCAACTACCATTACAGCTACTTCCGCTTCTACTACCACTGCCACTACTACTGCTACTGTTGTTGCTATTGCTGCTACTGCTGCTGCTACTACGACTGCTGCTACTGTTACCACTACTACCACTACCACTACTACTGTTCTACATCCACTCATACCACTACTACAACTTTTACTACAACTACTACCACTGCTACTGCTTCTGCTATGACTACTACTAGTACAACAGCTACTACTATTGTTGCAACTACTATTACTATGAATGCTGCTATGACTACTACTACTACTACTAACGCAACTTCTATTACTAATACTTCTGCTACTAGTAGTACTGCTACTACTACTGCTGCTGCTGCTACTACTACTACTACTACTACAAGTAGAACTGCTACTACTACTGCTACTACTGCTACAACTACTGCTACTGCTACTCCTACTGGTACTACTGCTACTAGTGCTACTATTACTAGCACCACTACAACTACTACAACTACTGGTACTACTGCTACTACTACTACTACATCTGCTACTACTGTTGCTACTACTATTATTACTACTGATGCTGCAGTTGTACCACTAGTAGTAATAGTAGTAGTACTACTACTACTACTATAGCTATTACTACTGTTACTACTACCATTAATACCACTGCTGCTACCACTACTACTACTGCCACTATTGTGGTTTCTACTACTACTACTACTACTACTACTATAACTACAACAACTACTAATGCTGCTGCTGCTAATACTATTACTACTACTGCTACTACCATGACTGCCCTTGCTGCTACTGCTACTATTGCTTCTACTACAACTATAACTACTATTACTGTAACTAGTAATGCTACTGCTACAGCCAATACAACTGATACTTCTCCAACTTCTATGACTATTGCTACAACTAGAACTGCTATTACAATTGTAACTCCTACAACAACTACTACTACTGCAACTACTACTACTGCTGCTATTACTGCAGCTACTAATACTACCGTTACGGCTACTAATACTATTACTACTGCTCATCCTAGTACTGCTATAGCTACTACTACAACTACTTCTACTACTACTGCTAGTAGTACAGCTAGTACAACTGCTACTACTACTACTAGTACTACGAATGCTCCAACTACTATTACTACTACTATAATTTGTTCTACTCCAACTGCTACTATTACTACTACAACTCCTGCTGCTACTACTACTACTATTATTATTTTTACTAGTGATACTCCTACTTGTATTCCTACAACTACTACTTCTGCTACAGCAAATGCAACTGCTACTCCTAGTACTACTGCCACTACTAGAACTACTACTACTCCAGTGGCAATTGCTACTACTACTGCTACTAGTAGTATTGCTTTTACTACTACTAATAACACTACCACTACGCCTACTGCTACCGCTTCAATTTCTAGTGATACACCTACTATGAATACTCTAGCTACTACTACTACTCCAACCACTACTACTACTATTACTACTACTGCTGCTGCTATTTCTGCAGCTGCTGCGGCTACAGCTACTGCTGCTACTACTACTACTGATGCTGCTGCTACTACTACTACTACAACAACTACTACTAATACTACTACTACTATTACTACTGCTACTGTTGCCACTGCTACTGCTACTACTGCTACGTTTACGACTACTCCTACTACTACTATTACTACTAGTAATACTACTACCACTCCTACTTCTGCTCCTAAAACTACTACTACAACTAATACAGCTGCTATTAGTACTACTACTACTACCACTTCCGCTACAACTATTGCTACTACTACTACTACTACTACTACTACTACTACTACTTCTTCTCCTACTGCAACTACAGTTACTACTACTACTGCTGCTACTACTACTACTCCTCCTACTACTACTATTACTGAAACAAGGGCTAATGCTACCTCTACTACCACTGTTGCTGCTACTACTACTACTACTACTACTACTACTACTACTACTACTACTACTACTACTACTACTACTACTACTATTGCTGCTACGACACTACCACTACAACTACTGCTGCTGCTACAATTGTTGTAGTTATTGCTTCTTCTACTGCTAGTACTACTACTAGTACTCCTACTACTACTACTGCTGCTGCTACTACAACTTCTACTGCTACTGATAGTACTACTACTACTACTACAATTGCTACTTTCGCTACTACTGCTAGTACTAGTGCTAATTCTCCTACAACAACAACAACTAAAACTACTACTACTGTAATAACTACTGCTACTCCTACTACTACTCCTTCTACTACTGGTACTATAGTTACCACTGTTTCTACTAGTATTGCTACTATTCTACTTCTCCTACAACTACTACAATCGCTACTACTACTACTGCTACTTGGCTACTACTGCTTCTACCACTACTATTACTCCTACAGTTGTTGCTGCTACTTCTGCTACTACTATGACTACTACTTCTACTAATTTAATAGCTACTACTTCTGCAATTTTTGCAACTACTAATACTGCAACTGTTGATACTAATACTACTAATGTTGATTCAACAACAACTACTGCAAGTACTATGACTACTAATTTTGCTACTACTGCTACAACTGCTACAACTACTACAACTACTAAAATTGCTGCTATTATTGCTACAACTAATAGTGTTACTACTCCTAATACTGCAACTACTATAATAACCACTACTACTATGGCTATTAATACAACAACTACTATTGTTACAACGTCAGCAATAACTTCTTCTACTACTATTACTACTATTGCTACTACAACTACTCCTGCTACAACTGCTATTACTAATACTACTACTACTATGCTATTGCTACTGCCATTACTGCTACTACAACAATCATAGCTACTTTTGGATCTACTGCTACTACTACTACCGCTGCTGTTGCTATTGCTACTACTGCTAATACTACTACTACCACTACTACTCCTACTACTACTACTACTGCCAATGCCACGACTACCACAATGGCTACTACTGCTACAGCTACTATTGTTACTGCTACTACTTCCCCTACTACAATAATAACTACAGCTGCTGCTGCTGTTGTTGCTACAATTATGACTATTACTACTGCTGCTGCTGCTGCAATTACCGCTGTTGCTTCAAATACTGCTGCTATTGCTACTGCTATTGCTACTACTACTACTACTACTATAACTACTCCTACTCCTAATACTACTGCTACTACTACTACTGCTACCACTACTACTACCACTACTACTATTACTCCTATTACTACTACTGTTACTTCTACTGCTACTATTGTTGCTACCATTATAGCTACTTTTGCTACTACTACCACTGCTACTACTATTGCTACTATTGCTATTGCAACTGTTGCAACTGCTGTGACTACTACCACTTCTACCACTATTGCTACTATTATACTACATCTACTGGTACCACCACTACAACTATTACTACAGCTACTACTACTACTGGTACTACCACTACTACTACTATGACTCTACTACAACAACTACTACTATTGCTACTACTATTGCTACTATAGCTATTGCTACTACTACTACTACTTTTGCTGTGGCTTCTACTACTACTACTTCCGCTACTACTACTGTTATTTCTATTACTACTAGTACTTCGACTACCACTACTACTACTATTTTTGCTACAACTACTTGTAGTAGTACTATTAGTAGTGGTAGACTAAGTACTAGTAGTAGTGTTATAATAGTACTGACAATAGCTGTAGTAGTAGTAGTAGTAATAGTAGCGACAGCAGTGCCACCAGTAGTAGTAGAAATAGTAGGAGAAATAGTAGCAGCAACTGTAGTAGTAATAATAGTGGTACAAGTAGTAGCGATAATCGTAGTTGCGTTTGTAGTAGCAGCGATAGTAGTAGTGGTCATAGCAGCATCTACTATGGTAGAAGAAGTAGTAGTAGTTGTAGTAGTATTAGCAGTAGTAGTACTACAACTTGCAAAAGTTACGGTAGTAGTTGTGGCCATAGTAGTAGTAGTATTAGTTGTACTAGTGGTAGAAGTAGCTGTAGTAGTGGTAGTGGTAGTAGCACTAGTAGCAGTCGTGCAAGTAGTAGTAGTAGTAGCAGTAGTAGTAGCAGCCGTAGTAGTAGCAGTAGTATTAGGAGTAAGAGAAGTAGTACTAGTTTGAGTAGCAGCTATGGGAGGAGTAGTAGTAGTAGTGATAGCAGTAGTAGTAGAAGTAGTAGTAGTAGTACCAGTAGCAGCAATAGCTGCCACAGCCGTAGGAATAGTAGTAGTAGTTTTAGTAGTAGCAATGGCCTTCGTTATGGCAGGAGCAGTAGTAGTAGTAGTACCTACGGTGGGAGTAGTTATGGTAGTAGCAGCAACAACTATAGTACAAGAAGTTGTAGCTGTTGTAGAAGTAGTACAGTTGTAGTTGTGGCTGTAGTAATAGTAGTAGTTGTAGTAGTAATTATTGCAGTAGTAGCTATAGTAGTACTAGTAGTATTAGCAGCAATAGTAGTAGTAGTAGTGGTATTAGTAGTGGTAGTACTAGTAGTAGCAGTACTACTACTACTACTACTACTAGTAGTAGTAGTTGTAGCAACACTAGCAATAATAATAGCAGCAGTAGCAGTAGTAGCAGTAACCGTAGCTGTAGCAGTAGTAGTTGTTGTAGTAGTAGAAGTAGTAGTTGTATTATGTGAATTAATAGTAGTAGTAGTAGCAGCAGTAGTAAGAGTACTTATAGTAGTAGTAGTTGTTGTTGTTGTAGTAGTAGTAATAGTCATCGTGGTAGTAGTAGTGGTAGAAGTAGTGGTAGTAGTAACAGCAGCAGCATTAGTAGTAGCAGCAGTAGCAATAATAGTAGTAGTAGTAGTAATAGTAGTAGTGATGGTGGTGGTGGTATTAGTGGTAGTAGTTGTAGTAGCAGCAGTAGTCGTAGATGCAGTAGTAGCAATAGTAGTACTAGTATCAGTAGCAGTAGCCGAAGTAGTAGTAGTAGTAGTAGTAGTAGGAGTAGTAGTTGTTGTTGTTGTGTTTAGAGTACTTGTACTTGTAGTAACATTAGTAGCAGTAGTAGTAGTAGCACCAGCAGTAGTAGTAGTAGGAGGAGGAGGAGCAACACTAACAATAGTAGTAGAAGTAGTAGTAGTAGTTGCAGTAGCCATGGAGGTAGTAGTAGCTGTAGTAGTAGAAATACTAGTTATAGTATGTGAAGCAATGGTAGCAATAGTAGTAGTAGAAGTAGTAGTATGAGTAGTAGTAGTAGTAGTTGTTGTTGTTGTTGTTGTGGTAGTAGTAGTACTAGTAGTGGTAGTAGTAGTACTAGTAGTAGTAGTAGTTGCATTAGTAGTGACAACCATAGTAGTAGTAGTAGTAGTAGTAGTAGTAGTAGTAGTAGTAGTAGTAATTGGAGTAGCACTATTAGTAACAATAGTGGAAGTAGTAGCAAAAGTAGTATTAGTCATAGCAACTATAGAATCAACAGTCGTAGTAGCAACAACAACAATAATAGCAACAACAGCAGTACTAGTTGTTGTTGCTGTAGTAGCTGAAATAGCAATAGGAGCTATAGTGGAGGTAGCAGCAGTAGTAACAGTTGCAGTAGTTGTATTAGCAGTAGTAGCCACAACAGTAGTCGTAGTGGCATTAGTTTTTGTAACAGTCGCAGTAGTTATAGTGGCGGTAGTAGTGGTATGAATAGTAGAAGTAGTTGTAGTTGTAGTAGTAGTATAGGCTGTACTAGTAGCATTAGCGCAGTTGTGGTAGTAGTAGTAGTAGTAGTAGTAGTAGTAGTTGTGGTTGCAGTAGTAGTAGCAGTCGGCAAAGTAATAATAGCAATAGTAGTTGAAGTCAGAGTAGTAGTACTTGCAGTAGTAATTGTAGTAGTCGTAGAAGAAGTTGTTGTAGTAGTAGTATTCGTAGTAGTAGTGGTAGTAGTGGTTGTAGTTGTTACAAGAGTTCTTGCAGTTGCACTTTTAGTAGTAGTAGTAGTAGCAGTAGAAGTAGTAGTAGCAGTAGTTGTTATTCTAGAAGTGTTAGTAATAGCAGCAGTAGTAGTAGTAGCGGTAGTAGTAATAGTAGTCGTAAAAGCAAAAGCAATAGTAGCAGTAGTAGTATAAGCAATAGCAGCAGCTGTAGCGGTAGTAGGAGGAGGAGAAGTAGCAGTAGTAGTAGTATTAGTAGTAGTAGGAGGAGGAATATTATTAGTAGTAGTTTTGGTAGTAATAGTTGTTGTAGTAGTAGTAGTAGCAGTAGCTGTAGTAGGAGAAGTAGCAGTATTAATAGTAGTACTAGTAGTGGTTATTATTGTTGTTATTTTAGTAGTAATAGTAGAGATTGTAGCAGTAGCAATAACTTAGAAGTAGTAGCAGTAGTAGTACTAGTAGTAGAGGTAGTAGTAGTAGTAGTAGTTGTTGTTGTTGTTGTTGTAGTAGTAGTAGTAGTAGAAGTAATATTAGTAGTAGTAGTTGCAGTAGTAGTAGTAGTAGTAGTTATTGCAGTCGTAGTGGTAGAAGTAGTATTAGTGGTAGTAGCATTAGTAGCAGAAACAATAGTAGCAGCAGCAGCCCATGTGGTGGTGGTGGTGGTGGTGGTGGTGGTGGTGGTAGTAGTAGTAGTACTAGAATTAGGAGTAGCACTAATAGTTAGAGTAGTTGCAATAGCAGTAGTTGTAGTATTAGTAACAGTAGTAGTAGTAGCAGTAGTATTAGTAGTTGCCATTGTAATAGTAGTAGCAGCCGCAATAAAAGTTCTATTTGTTGTAGTAGTCATAGTAGAAGTAGCATTATCTTTGTTGTAGTAGCATTATCTTTTAAACTAGGAGTTGTAGTAGAAGTATTAGAAGGAGTAGTAGTAGTAGTAGGAGGAGGAGGAGTAGTAGTAGTAGTAGTAGCAGTATTAGTAGTAGTAGTAGTAGTAGCAGTTGTAGTGGTAGTTGTATTAGTAGTAATAGTAGTAGTAGAAGCAATAGTAGCAGTGGTAGTAGTAGCAGTAGTAGTGGCAGTTGTAGTAGTAGTAGTATTAGTAGTAATTGTAGTAGTAGTAGTAGTCGTAGCACTAGCAGTAGTAGTAACAGTAGAAGTTGTTTGTACTAGTAGTGTTAGTAGCAGTACCAGCAGTAGTAGTGGCAAGAGAAGTAATTGCAGGACTAAAAGCAATAGCAACAGTAGTAATGGTAGCGACAACAACAACAAAAGTGGAAGTGCTAGTAGTTGTAATTCTAGTAGTGGTAGAAGTAGTAGTAGTAGTAGTAGCTGAAGTTGTAGTAGCTATATTAGTAGTATCAGTAATCGTAGAACTACTAGTAGTAGTAGGAGAAGCTGACTTGTAGTAGTAGCTGTAGTAGTGGTTGTGGCAGAAGTAATAGAAGTAGTAGCGCTATAGTGGTTGTAGTAGGAGAAGTAGCAGTATTAGTAGTAGTAGCAGCAGTGGTAGCAGTCGTACTAGTATTGGTCATAGTAGTAGTAGTAGTAGCAGCAGTAGCAGTAGTAGCAGTAGTAGCAATAATAGTAGTAGTACTAGTTGTAATTGTAGCTGTAGAAGTAGTTGTAGCAATTGTAGTTGTGCCACTAGTTGTAATAGTTGGCAAAGTAGTAGAGGTAGTAGTACTAGTAGTAGTAGCAGGAGAAGTAGTAGTAGTAGTTGTTGTAGTAGTAGTAGGAACAGTAGTATTAGCAGTAGTAGTGGTAGTAATAGCAGTAGTGGTAGCACTAGTAGTAGTGCTTGGAGAAGTAGTAGTAATAATAGTAGTACTAGTAGTAGTTGTAGCAGTAGAAGAAGTAGTAGTAGTAGTAGTAGCAGAACTAGAAGTAGCAGCAGTAGCAATAGTAGCGGTAGTAGTGGTGGTAGTAGTAGTAGTAGCAGTGGTAGTGGTGGTAGTCGTAGTACTAGTAGTAGTAGTGGTAGTCACAGTAGGTGTGGCAATAGTCATAGTATCAGTAGTAGTAGTAGTGGTAGTAGTATTAGGAGTACAAGTACTATTAGTAACATTGGCAGCAGTAGTAGCAGTAGTTGCAATAGCAGTAGTAGAAGCAGCGGTAATAACAACAGTAGAAGTAGTACTAGTAGCAGTCACGGTAGCAGTAGCAGTAGTAGTAGCTGTAGTATGTGAAGTAATAGTAGTATTAGCATAAGCAAGAGTTGGAGTAGATGTAGTAGTAGTAGCATTAGTAAGAACAGTAGCAGCAGAAGTAGCAGTAGTAGTATCAGTAGTAGTAGTAATAGTGGTAGTAGTAGTAGTAGTAGCACTAACAATAATAGTAGTAGTAGCAGTGGTAGCAGTTATAGCAGCAGTAGTATTAGTACTCGCAGTAGCAGCTGCGGCAACAGCGGTAGTACTATTTGTTGTAGTAATAGTGGCGAAAGTAGTAGTAACAGTTGTACTAGTAGTAGTAGCAGCAGTAGGTGTAGGAGCACTAGTTGTTCCAGTAGTGGTAGTTGTTGTAGCAGCCATAGCAGTAGTTGTAGTAACAGTAGCAGTGGTAGCAGCAGTAGAATTAGTTGTAGTTGTAGTAGTAGTAGAGGTAGTACTCGTAGCATATGCACTGTAGTAGTAGTAGGAGGAGTAGTATTAGTAGTAGTAGTTGTTGTCGTCGTAGTAGTTGTAGTAGTAGAGGTTGTAGTGATAGTTGTAGAAGTAGTAGCCATGGAAGTAGTAGTAGATGTAGTAGTAATGGAAGTAGTAGTAGAAGGAGGAGTGTTAGTATTATTAGTAGTAGTAGTGGTTGTTGTGTTAGTATTAGTAGTAATAGTAGTTGGAGTAGTAGTAGTAGCAATTGTACTAGTAGTAGAGGTAGAAGTAGTAGTAGTAGAAGTAGTAGTAGTTGTTGTTGTAGTAATAGTAGTAGTAGTTATTGTTGTTGTTGTAGTTGTAGTAGTAGTAGTTGTTGTTGCGGTTGTAGTAGTACGAGTGGTAGCAGTAGCAGCAGTAGTTGTAATAGGAGTTGGTGTAGGAGTAGTAGTAGTTGGAGTAGGTGTAGTAGCAACAGTAGGAGTGGTAGTAGAAGTAGGAGTTATAGTAGTAGTAGTAGCACTAGTAGTAGGAGTAGTAATATTAGCAGTAGTAGGAGTAGGAGTAGGAATAGTAGCAGTAGTAGTGGTTGTGCTAGTAGTAGCAGTTGTAGTAGTAGTAGTGTTATTATTAGTTGCAGTATTACCAGAGTAGTAGGGGCTGTAGTAGTAGCAATTGTTCTAGTAGTAGAAAAAGTAGTAGTAGTAGTAGTAGTTTTAGTAGCAGTGGTAGTAGTAGTTGTAGTAGTGGTAGCTGTAGTTGTGGTAGGAGTTTGAGTAGGGGTAGTTGTAGGGGGAGTAGTTGCAATAGGGGTTGGAGTAGGAGTAGTAGTTGCAGTAATAGGAGTTGTAGCAGTAGCAGTAGGAATTGTAGTAGTAGTATAAATAGTAATAGTAGTTATAGAAGTAGTAGTAGTCGAAGTTGTAGTAATTGGAGAAGTGGTAGCAGCACAAGCAGTACTTGCAGCAGCAGTCAGAGTTGGAGTTTGAGTAGGAATAGTAGTAGTCGAAGTAGTAGTAGTAGTATAGAGTAGTAGTAGTAGCAGTAGTAGTAGGAGTTGGAATAGTAGTAGACATACTAGTAGTAGTAGTAATAGTAGTCGTTGTAGTAGTTGTTCTGATAGTAGCAGCAGCAGGAGTAGTAGTACCAGTAGTAGTGGTAATATTAGTAGTAGCATTAGTGTTAGTAGTAGTAGTAATAGTAGTACTAGTTGTAGTAGTTGCAGTATTAGGAGTTGTAGTAGGAGTTGTAGGAGGAGTTGTAGTTGTTGGAGTAGTGGTAGTAGCATTGCTTGTAGTTGTAGCAGCAGTAGGAGTAGTAGTGGGAGTTGTAGTTGTTGTAGTAGTGGTAGCTGCAGTAGCAGTAGTTGTAGTAGCAGTAGTTGTAGTAGCAGTAGGAGTAGGAGTAGTAGGAATAGTAGTAGTCGTAGTAGTCGCAGTAGGAGTTGTAGGAGTAAAGAGTAATATTTATAGCAGTAGTAGAAGTATTTGTTGGAATAGTAGTAGACGTAGTAGAAGTACTAATAGTGGTAGTAGTTGTAGCAGTAGTAGTAATAGTAATAGTCGTAGTAGTAGTTGTTCTTGTAGCAGTAGCAGTGGGAGTAGTAGTAGCAAAAGTTGTAGTAATATTAGTAGTATTCATAGTGGTGGTGGTAGTAGTAGTAGTTGTGATAGTAGTAGTAGTTGTAGTTGTTATTGTAGTAGGAGTTGTGGTAGGTGTAGTAGTAGGAGTCACAGTTGTTGTAGTGATAGCAACAGTACTAGTAGCTATAGTAGCATTAGGAGTTGGAATAGGAGTAGGAATAATTGTAGTGGTAGTAGTAGCAGGAGTAGTTGTAGTAGCAGCAGTAGGAGTAGGAGATGAAATAGTGGCAGAGGTAGTAGTACTAGTAGTAGTAATAGTAGCAGTATTAGAAATATTAGAAGTCGTAATTGTAGTAGTTCTTCTAGTAGTAGTAGTAGGAGTAGTAGGAGCAGCAGCAGCAGTAGCAGTAGTAGGAGCAGCAGCAGCAGTAGCAGTAGTAGCAGTAGTAGTAGTAGTACTAATAATAGTAGCAGTAGTAGTAGTGGTAGTAGTAGTACTAGCAATAATAGTAGTCATAGTAGTTTCAGTTGTAGTAGTAGTAGGAATTGGAATAGCATTAGCAGTAGTACTAGTTATAGTGGTAGTGGTAGTAGTAGTAGGAGCAGTAGTTGTAATTGGAGTTGGAGTAGTAGTAGTAGCATTAGAAGTGGTAGTAGTAGTACTAGTAGTAATAGTAGTCATAGTAGTTGTAGTTGTAGTAGTAGTAGGAATTGGAATAGGATTAGCAGTAGTAGCAATTATAGTGGTAGTGGTAGTAGTAGTAGGAGTGGTAGTCGTAATTGGAGTTGGAGTAGTAGTAGTAGCATTAGA
This sequence comes from Trichopus zeylanicus subsp. travancoricus, assembly GCA_005019695.1. Taxonomy (NCBI): domain Eukaryota; kingdom Viridiplantae; phylum Streptophyta; class Magnoliopsida; order Dioscoreales; family Dioscoreaceae; genus Trichopus; species Trichopus zeylanicus. The sequence goes on from RXID01019212.1 coordinate 14,533, forward strand.
AGTGGTAGTAGTAGACTAGTAGTAGTAGAAGCAGAAATAGCAGCTGTAGTGGTAGTACTTGTCGTAGGAGCAGCAGCAGGATTAGTAGTAGTAGCCGCAGCAGTAGCAGCAGGAGGAGGAGTAGCAGCAGCAGCAGCAGTAGTAGTAATAGCAGCGGCAACAGTAGTAGCAGTAGTAGTAGGAGTCTTTGGAGTAGTAGTAGTAGGAGTTAAAGTAGTAATAGTAGTAGTAGTAGTAGGAATCTTATGATTAGTAGTCGTACTAGTAACAGTAGCAGTAATAGTAGTAGTAGGAGTAGTAGTGGTAGTCGGTCTAGGAGTAGGAGTACTATTAGGAGTAGTAGTAGTAGGGTTAGTGTTAATAGTAGTAGTACCTGTAGTTGGGGTAGTAGTTATAGCAATTACACTAGTACTAGACATAGTAGTAGTAGTAGTAGTAGTAGTAATAGTTGTTGTTGCAGTAGTAGTAGTAGAAGTAGTAGTAGTAGCACTAGGAGCCGCAGCAGAAGTAACAATAGTAGTAGTAGTAGTAGTAGAAGTCGAAGTAGTAGTCATAGTAGTAGTCGAAGTCGGGGTAGTAGTAATAATAGTACTACTAGTAGTAGTATTGGGAGTAGTAGGAGTAGCAGGGTTAGTGTTAGCAGTAGTTGTATGTGCAGTAGGATTAGTAGTTATGGCGATTGCACTAGTAGTAAAAGAAGTAGTAGTAGTAGTAGTACTAATATAGTTGTTGTAGTAGTAGGAGTAGCAGCAGCATCAACTGTAGCAGTAGTAATAGTACTAGTAGGAGGAGTAGCTGTTATTGCAATAGTAGTAGTAGTAGGAGTGTTTGGGGTAGTAGTATTAGTGTGAGTAGTAGTCGTAATAGTAGAAGTAGTAGCAGTAGCAGTAGCAGTAGTAGTGGTAGTAGTAGTTGGTACTAGTATTAGTACGAGTAGTAGTAGTAATAATAGTAGTAGTGGTAGTTGCAGCTACTGTAATAGCGGTAGTAGTAGTAGCAACAGTAGTAGCAGCAGCAGCAGTTGTAGAATTAGTAGTAGTAGTAGCAGTTGCAGTAGTAGAGGTAGTAGTAGTAGTAGTAGTAGTAGTACTTGTAGTTGTAGTAGTGGTAGTAGCAATAGTAGCAGCAGTAGTACTATATTTGGGAGGAGTAGTAGTTGTACCAGTAGTAGCAGCAATTGTAATAGTAACTGAAGTAGTAGCAGTAGTACTAATAGCAGTTGTAGTTGCTACAGCTGCAGTAGTTGTTGTAGTAGTAATAGCAGAAGTAGTAGTCGTAGTAGTAGCAGCAGTAGTAACAGTAACATTAGTAGTAGTATCGGCTGTAGTAGTACTAGTAGACACGTGGTAGTAGTAGAAGCTGTTGTTGTTGTAGTTATAGTAGTAATAGCAGCAGTAGTTATTGTTGTAGTTGTAGTAGCAACAGTGCTTGTAGCCGTAGTAGTAATTGTAGCAGCAGTGGTAGCAGTAGTAGTACTACTACCCCTACTCTTAATGTTACTTCTTCAACTGCTAGTACTTCTGCTGCTACTATTACTAGGACTACTACTACTTTTACTACTACTGCAACTACTTCTGCTGCTACTGCTACTCCTGATATACCTACCACAACTACTACTATTTCTAATAGTAGTACTAAGATTACTACTACTACTACTATTATTTCAACTACTATTACTACTATTCCTACTACTATTACTACTACTTCTACTAGTACTGCTGTTGCCGCAAATGCTGGTACTACTACTGCTACGATTACTAATACTGCAACAATTATTGCTACTACTACTGCTACGACTGCTGCTGCGACTGCCACTACGGCTACAAGTGCGGCTACTACTTCTACAACAACTACAACTACTACTGCAACTACAACTCCAACTACTGCTACTACTACTACTATTAATACTGTTGTTAGTACTACTACTACTACTATTAGAACTACTACTACTACCAATACTATTATTAGTGCAACTACTACTACAACTCCTCTAGCTACAACAATTCCTACTATTACTGTTAGCACTGTTGCTAGTACTACTGTTACTACTTATGCTGCTACTTCTTCAGCTACTCCTACAACAATTACTACTACTACTAACTACAACTACTGTTGTTGCTATTAGTAGTATTGCTACTCCTCCTAGTATTAATACAACAACAACTTCTACTACAGCTACTACTATTATTACTGCCACTGCTGCTACTACTACTACTACTGCTATACAATTGCAACAACTGCTGCTATTTATACTACTACTAATACTACTATTACTACTACTACTACTACTGCTACCACTGCTACTACTACTGTTACTATTGCTTCTGCTACTGCTACTACTACTAAAACCCCTACTACTACTACTATTGCTCCTATTGCTACTATTGCTACTACTGCTGCTATGGCTACAACTACTACAGTGAATACCGCTACTTCTGCTACAACTGCTACCACAACTAGTACTTTTATTATTGCTACTATTACCACTACTACTTCTAGTGCTATTGTTGTTGCTGCTGCTGCCACTGCTGCTGCTGCCGCTACTACTGCTACTGCAACTATAATTTATTCTACTACTCCTACTACTGCCACTTCTACTATTACTACTAATTCAACTATTGCTACTGTAACTACTTTTACTTTACTACTATTATTAGTACAACTACTATTACTACTACTGCTACTACTATTATTATTACTACTATTACTACCACTATTATTTCTCTAAATTCTATTACCGCTACTACCGCTTCTACTTCCGCAACTACTTCTACAACTACTACCATTATTAATAGTCCTACTACTATTACTACTACTGCGACTTCTACTACTACTGCAACTATTTCTACAACCTCTACTACTGCTGCTACTACTACTGCAACTTCTCCTATAATAACAAGTTCTACTATTTCGCCTACTACCACAAGTCGTACTACTACTTCTGCTACTATTGCTGCTTCTACTACTACTATTGCTGCTGCTACTAACACAACTGCTACTACTACCATTCCTGCCGAAACTAGTAATACTATTGCTACTACTACTACTTCTACTACTGCTACTACTACTATTACTATTGCGACTACTACTGCTACTACTGCTACTACTGCTACTACCACAACTACTACTACTGCTGCTACTACAACTATTAGTATTACTACTACAGCTACGGCCACTCCAACTACTTCTACTACTTCTGCTACTACTAATGCTACTACTACTACTACTGCTACAACTGCTACTACTAGTTCTACTATTTCTTCGACCACTGCTACTACTACTCTTGCTACTACAGCAAGGACTGCTACTACTACTACTACTGATACGAAGGTTGTTGTTGTTGCTAATACTACTACAACCACCACCACTACTACTACTCATGCTACTGCTACTACTACGAATACTACTGCAACTACTACTACTTCTGCTACTACTACCACTACTACTACTATCACTACCACTATTGGTACTACTACTGCTAGTACTATTGTTGTTATTACTACTTTTGCTACTATTGTTCTTACTACAACTGTTGTGGCTACTTCTACTACTACTACTACTACTTGTAGTACAATAGCTGTTGTTGCTGCTACTATTACTAATCCTATTGCTACTACTACGACTCCAACTACGGCCACTACTTCTGCTACTACAACCACTACTGCTGCTACTACTACTACTACTATTGCTGCTACTATTTCTACTGCTACTAGTACTACTACTACTACTAATACCGCTATTGATCCCTAAACTGCTACTAGTAGTACTACTACTGCTTATATAATAGCCTCCACTAATACGACACTGCTACTTTGGCAACTACAACTGCTACTGTTACTACTGCTAATGCTACTATTACTTTTACTTCTATTGTGACTACTATTACTACTGCTGCTGCTACTGGTATTACTACTACTACCACTGCTACGATTGCCTCTGTGACTACTACTATGGCTACAATTGTTGTTGCTACTCTACTACAACTATAACAACTACTGTAACTACTACTACTACCACCACTACTGCTACTACAATTACCACTACTAATGCCATTATTACTTCTACTTCTACTGCTACTACTATTACTACGACTACTGCTGCTACTATTACTGCTACTACTACTGCTACGCCTGCTCTAGCAACAACTACTAAGACTACGATTGCTGCTGCTGCTACTTCTACTACTACTATAACAACGACTGCTACTTCTACTACTACTATAACAACGACTGCTACTTCTACTACTACTACTGCTAGTACTATTACTACTACTACAGCGATAACTGCTACTACTTCTACTGCTACTACTTTAGTTACTACTACTACAGCTACTACGAGTGCTGCTACTACAGCTACTGCTACTACAACAACAACTACAACTGCTGCTACTACAACTAACTGCTACTACTTCTACTTCTACTATTGCTACTGCTGCTACTACTACTACTACAACTATTACGGCTCCTACTATGGTCACTGCTACTAATACTACTGCTACTAAAGCAGCTACTAGTGCCAATACTACACAAACTACTGCTCCTACCACTGCAACTTCTACTGCTACTACTACTGCTATTGCTACTACTATTGCTGCTTCTATTACTAATACTACTAAAACATCAACTACTACTATTTCTGCTGCTCCTGCTACTACTACCACAGCTACTACAGGTTCCACTACTACTACTACTACTAATACTAATACTAATACTTTTGCTACTGCTTCTTCTGCAACAACAATAACTCTTGCCCGTGTTGCTGCTACAGTAATGACTACTACTACTACTACCACTTCTACCAGTTCTGCTACTACTATGACTACTAGTACTATTGCTACTACGATTACTAATACCACTACTACTATAACTACAATTTCTACCACTACTCCGATTACGACCAGCACTACTCCTGCTACTACTACTACAACTTTTGATACTACTACCACAACTACCTCTACTACTACTACTATTGCTCCTACTGCTACTAACTACTGCTGCGGCTACTATTGTTACTACAGCTATTGTTGCTACGAAGACTACTACTATAGCGAATACTACTACTACTGCTACTACCACTGTTGCTGCTGCAGCTACTACAGCGACTACTACTACAAATACTTCTACTGCTACTATTGTTACTACTACTTGTATTACTACTGCTATTGCGGCTACTGCTACTGCTACTACTATTACTACAATTGCTACTTCTAATATTACTACTATTGCTATGACTACTACTTTTAATACTTATATTATTACTACTACTATTTCTATTACTATTACTACTATTACTACTAATACTACTTCTACCTGTACTAGTACTAGTACTACTACTACTATTACTACTACTGCTACTACTATTTCTATTACTGCTACTGCTACTTCCACCACTAGTACTAGTATTACAACTACTGCTGCTACTACTACTACTACAACTTCTCCTACAATAACAACTACTACTACCTCTACTACTACCACTAGCGCTATAACAACTGCTACGACGACCACCAGCATCATGACGACTACTACTACTACTACTACTACTGCTGCTGCTGCTGATCCTGCTGCAACTACTAATATTGCTTCTACTACTACTACTGCTACGGCTGCTACTACTACTTCTACTACTACTGCTATTACTACTACTAC